>NW_004624896.1:1752637-1779591 GCF_000247695.1 Heterocephalus glaber | reverse complement strand
GCTGTTATCTGAGTAATTATTTCTGATTTCATTTTTCCCAGATCCTCTTTTGTTGCCAGTTCAGGGAGTCCAGGTGGTTAAGTATCAGATTGTTCCATATAGTTTCCCTTTGGGGTTGCTGTAGGTGATCTGGAAGTCTGTTTTTGAGGCTTGTTTACATGTCTTCTCATTTCCACGGAGGGTAGGGGGCTGCTTCTGCTGCCCGTGCGGCTCACCTTCTCTGCCCTAGAAGTGTGGAATGGTGGCGGGGGAGGCTTTTCCTGGGCACTGGGATTCTAATTCGTCCTTTTAATGAATCTTAATTTTTGAAAATTTTGCATTATATACTTAATTCTCCAGACATCTGCTTCTTTCTTTTTATAGAACCTACTATTGCCTTAGGGATGGAATAGCCTTCTGAATTTCCCTGAGAGTTACTGACTATTCTTTTTAGACTAGGGTTTCTACTTTGTTGGCTTGTGACTTCCTCTACCTAAAGAAGAAGCTGGAAAATGAATTCCTAGACAAACACCTAAATGGCACATGAATGACATGGACCTGAATTAACAGGAGAAAAGCTCTGAGAAGTGAATTTGAATACGCAATAATTCCTAATTACCAGAGACTTTTGGTGGGAGGAACAAGTAAGGCAGATCATGATTAATGAGGAATAGGATTCAAAAGCAAAATAAACATTCAAATAGCAGCCCAGCAAAGTGTGCCAGAAAAATGATATATTTAAATGGGTACTCGAGTATCATAACTTTTTTTACTCAGATGTTCAGATACAATCTAAAATAACCCATTTTAATGAAAACAAAACCAACAACAACAAAATAGGCAAACCACTACTGGAGTGAGAAAAACCAATCAGCAAACATCAACACCAAGAGAAATCAGGTGGTGGGCTTATTGAATAAGGATTTTTAATTCATTAGTAAAAAAAATGGTTCCACAACTAACTATGAACTCTTGAGAAAATAGTCTAGAAAATAGATTATATAAAAAAGAACCAAATGAAAAGTTTAGAATTGACAAAATTCTGTGACTGAAATTAATATACCTAACTGACTGACTCAAAGTCAGAATGGAGAAGAAAGGAAGAAGTCAATGGATTAGAAGACAGAATAGAAACTTTCTCATCAACAATAAAGAGGAAATCAGAAAAGTAGTAATAGAAAGTCATTGAGACCTAAGGAGAGAACTAATATTGTGTTATGGAACTTTCAGAGGGAAAAAGGAAAATATGATGTAGAAAAAATGTCTGAAGATATAATCAATGAAAAATTTTCAATACTGGTGAAATACTAAATTTGCAGATTCAAGAAGCTGAGGAAACCTCAGCAATATAAAGCAAAAGAGCTCACATTTGAACACATGGTAATTGAATTGTAAAATATTTAAAATAAAAGGGAGAAATTGAGGAAAGCAGCCAGACACATAAAACCATTATCCACAGTAGGAAGACAACTATTCAGATGACAACAGTCTCTCATTGTAAAAACTGAGATAAGAAGGAAGTGGCACAAAATTTGTCATATTCTGATAGAAAGCTGCCAACCTGAAATTCTATACATGGGAAAATTATTCTTCAGAAATAAAGGTGAAAACATATATGAAAGAAGAGTAAAGGAATTGGTTGTTTTGAAATTCACTCTAAAATAACTGCTAATGAAAGTTATTCAACTGAAAATGACCACAAAAGGAAATTTGGAATATCAAATGTTAAGAAAAGTCAAAGGAAAGGTAAATATTTAGTTGTTATAATACACTAATCTCATCTACAAATTTAAAAAATACATTACATAGTAGGAACAATTATAACCAAAAATTATAACCTTATCAATGCAGTTGTTGAAGAAATACATTTAAGACAGCTGTATCATAACATGTAAGAGGGTTAAAAAAAAGGAACCTAAGAGCTCCTGAGGTTTTTACATTTGCTTGAAGTGGTAAAATGCTGACACTAGTTTACTGTAATAAGTTAAATATGTATAATGGAGTCTGTAAATATTCAGTTCCTATCAAAATACCTAGGGGATATTTTTATAGGTACAGAAAAACTTACTAAAAATGTATATGCTCCTTTAAAAAGGAACTAGAATATTTAAACCAATTTTGAAAATGATGTGAGAGGAATTTCACTACTTAAAGACTTATGATGTAGACATAACAACAAATACAGTACCTTGTGGAATAAATGTAGGACTAAAATCATAGCTCAATGAAACAAATGAGAGTCCAAAAACAGACCTACACAAGTATGGCCAACTGACTTCCTACCAAGATGCAAAAATAACTTAGTGAAATAAGTCTATATGTAAAACAGAAAACCATAGCAATTTTATAAGAGAATATGAGAAAAATCTCCATGGCATAGAGTTTACCGAAGGGTTCTTAAGCTTGAGGCAAACCAAGATCTATTTTTTAAATGATAGATTGGATTTAAAGAAAATTAAAAATTTCTGCCCTGTGAAAGACACTGGTATTAGAAGGAAAATGTAAGCTTCACATTGAGAGAAAAACACTTGCAAATCACAAATTATTTGTAGTGAAAGTATGTAAAGAAATCTCCACACTCAAAAGTAAAAAGACAGTGTAATTAGAAAATGGACAACATGTCATCACATAAGATATGGATGATGGATAAGTATTGTAAATGTACTAACAAAATTAGTCATCAGGGAAATTGAAATTAAAGCAGAATGACCAGATTTCAAAAAGGAGGTGATATCAATGCCCAGAGGGATGTAGAATAGTGAACATTTTGCTGGAGGAAAGGAATATTGTAAAGGAACATAGCTAAAGATTCTATGACTTAACAACTCAAAACTGGAGTATCACAGAGAATATATATTACATAAAACCTTGTGCAGATATTTTCCTAGCACTTTCTTTATATTAGATTAAAAAATTGAAAAGAATCAAATGCATTCAATGGGTTAAAAAACATATAAACCACGATAAATCCATACACACCCCACTATCCAAGTAATAAAAGGAAGCCACTGTAGCTAGGTCTACAAATTTATGGTATTCTTTCAAAGTGAAAAAAAAGCCATCGCAAAAAGACTACCTACTATGATTGTATTTATATATCATTCTTTGAGGGGGCTGGGGATATATAATTCTTAAAATGATAGAATTAAATGATAGTGATATATAGATCAATATGTAGTTGTGAGTGGTTTGACCCAAGTGGATAATGTGAATATAAAATAACATGAGGTCTTTCTTTTGGAAAATAGAATAATCTTTATCTTGGTTACATTGAAGTGACATGAATCTATTCACATGGTAAATTTTATTTTTTTCAAGTTCTTTTTAAATTTTATTTTAATTTGTATTTTATTAGCACATATTTGCAGTTCATGTAGTTTACAGTCACCTTGGGTTGTGGTTACATGTATATCTCACAGCTTGTTTCTTTTTTCCAAATCCCTTTCGCCTCCCTGCCCTCTACCTCTCACCCCTTCCAATTCCCCTATCACATTTTTCATTCTTGTTGATATTAATTGTAGCTCATGTTCTAGCATATATTGTTTACATTAATTGTACATGGCATATATTTATTCTACTTATTTCCTCTTACTCTCCTTCTCAGCTGCCACACTTTTCCCCTTGGACCACTTCCCTACTGCAAGCGATCCATCCCCTTGTCCCCTTCTATTCATTCTTTATTATTCTCTTCATTTGTACTTTGCCTCAAATAAGAGGTATCATATGGTATTTAAGCTTGTATGTCTGCTTTATTTCACTCAAAATTGTATTTTCCAGGTGCATCCATTTTCCTGCAAATGTCTCAAATGTGTTATTCTTTCTAGCAGAGTAGCATTCCATTACATATAGCTACCACATTTTCTTTATTCAATCATCTGTTGATGGGTACACAGGCTGCTTCCAGGATTTATTATTACAAGCTGTGCTGCTACAAACATTGGTGTTTATATATTGCTGTAGTGTGATGTATTGAGATCTTTGGGGAAGACACCTAGCAAAGGGGTCTCTGTGTCACATGGAGTTTCTAATTTCAGTTCATTGAGAAATCTCCATACTGATTTCCATAATGGTTGTACTAGTTTATATTCTCATTAACAATGCAGGAAGGTTCCTTTCTCACCACAGCCTCTCTACCATTTATTATTGTTTGATTTCTTAATGACTGCCATTCTTTCTAACATAAAATGGAATCTTAGCATTGTTTTCATTTGCATTTCTATAATGACCACAGATGTGGAACATTTTTTTGTTTGTTTATTGATCATTTGTATTTCTTCCTCTGTAGAGTGTCTGTTCAGTCATTTCATGCCTATTTCTTGATTAGATCTTTAATTCTAAGTGGTTTATTTTTTTAAGTTCTTTGTGTATTCTAGATATTAGTCCTCTGTACGAGGAGTGGCTGGCAAAATGTTTTCCTATTCCATAGGTTGTCTCTTTACTGTACTGACTTTTTTTGGTGAACACAAGCTTTTTAGTCCTGTATAATCCCATTTGCTGATTCTTGCTGTCATTTCTTGTGCAATTAGTGTTCTGTTTAGAAAATCCTTTCTTATACCTACGTCTTCAAGTGTTTTACATATTTTATCTTTCAGTAGGTTTAATGTTTCGCTATTTGATCCATTTTGATTCTAATTTAGTACATGGTGAGAGACAAGGATCCAGTTTCCATCTTCTGCACACAGATGACCGGTTTTCCCAGCACCACTTGTTGAATAGGCTGCCTTTCCTCGAATATATGCTTTTGGCCCCTTTGTTGAAGATCAAACAGCTGAATGTGTCCGAGGATGTTTCTGTATCCTCAATTCTGTCCCATTGATCTATGAATCTGTTTTTGTAACAGTAATGTTATGGCTTGGTTTAGACATCCCTGCAAAGCATTATGTAGTCATAGGTGGGGCTTTTTCAGAGGTGACTGGATCTAGAGTGTGTGACTGATTCATGGTGCAATGCTGGGATTAATGGTGTGTGATTACTAAATCAATTCATTGTATAAAAAGGGCACAAAAACACTGCTAAGGTTCCCTGCTTGCTTTTGCTGTCTTCTGCTAGCCATGAATTTCTCCTCTGTGATGCCCCTCTGCCAAGTAACCCTGCCTCAGAGAGAGCCAATTATGGACTGAAACCTTTACAAGATAGGAGCTAAATAAACCTTTTCTCTCTTAACTTGTGGGTTTTGAGTATTTTGTCTCAGCAACAAGAAAAGTAACTAAGACAAGTACCATGCCATTTTTATCACTACTGCTTTGCAGCATAGCTTAAAGTCAGGTATTACTATACCTCCCACTTTGCTCTTGTTGCCCAAAATTACTTTCGCTATTCTGGGTCTCTTCTGGATCCATATGAATTTTAGTATTATTTTTTCTAGATTTGTAAATTATGCTGTTGGTATTTTGATTGGGACTACACTGAATCTGTGTAACAGTTCTGGAAGTGTGGCCATTTTGACAATACTGGTTCTGCCTGTCCTGGAGCAGGGAACATATTTCCATTTTCTGATGTCCTTTCAATCTCCTTTTCCAGATTACTGTTGTTTTCTTTGTCCAGGCCTTTAACTTTCTTGGTTAGGTTAATTCCTAGGTATTTCTTTTTTCTTGAAGTTACAGTGAATGATATTATTTTCATAATTTCCTTCTCATTTCATTCATTGTTGTTGTACGCAAATGCTAATTAATTTTGTGTGTTGATCTCATATCCTGCTACATTGCTGAAGTTCTTTGTTAATTCTAGGAGTGTTTTGGTGGAGTTCTTTGGGTCTTCTTTGTGGAGAATCATGTCATTTGAAAATGATAATAATGAGTTCTTCCTTTTCTGTATCCCTTTTATTTCTTTCTCTTGCTAACTGCTCTGGCTAATGTTTCAAGTACTATGTTGAGGTGATAGTAGACATCCTGATTTTAGGGGAATGCTTTTAGTTTTTCCCAATTAGTATGACAATGGCTATTGGTTTGTCATAAATAGCTTTTATAATATTCAGGAATGTTCCTTCTATATCTGTTTTCTTTAGGGTTTTTATCATGAAGGGTGTTGGATTTTGTCAAAAGCCTTTTCTGCATCTACTGATATGATCATGTGTTTTTGACCTTGTTCCTGTTTATGTGATGTATTACATTTACTGACTTACCTATGCTGAACCATTCTTGCATCTCTGAGATGAAACCTACTTGATCATGATGTGTGATCTTTTTGATAATGTACTGCATTCTATTTGGTAGTATCTTGTCGAGGATTTTTGTGTCTATGTTCATTAAGGAGATTGGTTGATAGTTTTTTTATTTTAGTTGGGTCTTTATCCAGTTTTGGGATCAGGGTGATACTGGCTTCCATAAATGAATTTGATAAAACTCTATCCCATTCAATTTCTTTGAAGAGCTTGAGGAGTATTGGTGATATAACATCCTTAAAGGTTTTGAGGAATTCAGCAGTGAACTCATCAATTCCTGGGCATTTTTTAGTTGGTAGATTCTTTATTACAGTGTCATTTTCTTTGCTTGTTATTGGGATGTTAAACATATTTATGTCTTCTTGGGTTAGTTTCGATAGTTTGTATGTGTCCAGGAATCTATCCATTTCTTTAAAATTTGCTAATTTGTTGGAATATAATTTTTCAGAGTAGTTATAATCTTCTGGATTTTTACAGTGTCTGTTGAAATTTCATCTTTTTCATTACTAATTGCATTGATGTGAGTCTTTTCTGTCTTTCTCTTGGTAAGTCTGGCTAGAAGTATTTCTATTTTATTTATTCTTTTGAAGAACCAGCCTTTTTTTTTTTGTACCGGGGATCAAACTCGAGTCCTTGCAAGAATCAGCTTTTTAAGTCATTGATATTTTTACTGTTGTATTAGTTTCAATTTCATTGATTTCTACTCTCATCTTTATAATTTTCCTCCTTAATTTTGGTTTGGGGGTGGTTTGTTGTTGTTTTACAAGTATCTTAAGATTTCTCACAAGGTTGTCCATTTGCCTCCATGTGGCAAATTTTCATACACACACACACATACATACACATACACAGAGGTGTGCATGCACAGGCACATGCACACTCCACAGTATTATAAACTACCAAAGTCCAAACAAGGTTTGTAGTTTGGTTGACATATCAGTTAACGTCAATTTCCTTGCTCTGATTATTCTGTTTGGAAATACAGGAAAAAAGGTAACAGTTACTGTCTATACTGTTGCTAAAGTTTCTAAGTAAAGGTAACATTGTTTAGAAATGAAAACAATTTAAAGAAGAGCAATTCTACACACAGTAATATGAAAAAATTTTAAATTGTCAAAAGATGCCAGATACACACACACACACACACACACACACACACACACAAGTGCACATACAGACTATATGAATCTATTTTTCTCAAATTCAATAACAAAACAATCTGTGGTGGATGAGGACCTTGGTCAGTCCTTTCTCAATAAAGCAATGATAAAATAATAAAGTTTTCAAAACTATAAAGCATGTATCTGTTGTCCAAAAGACAGACAGGAAATTGAAAAGGGTTTATTCAAAACAATCTTCTGAATATTGGTATAAGCAATGGGATCCTATGGTATTTTGGCCAATTTGACTCATGTACAACCCCCCACTCCATGACATAGATTTAAGTTCTGACCGGAAGGTGGGACATTCCACTAGTACCAACACTTTATTTGAAACTGAGTATGGGAAAATCTCATTGAAAATAAATTCCAAAAATCTCATGGAAAAATCTCAAGAGCCTTTGAAAAACTGTATAGTTTTTTTTTGAAGAAGGCAGTATGTAAATACAAAAATGTATGTATTAAAGTTGATTTGTGAAAAGAAGAAAATCTGTATAGTTTTCAGTGACAAACATTCATGAAAGCATAACATTTCTGTGACACTAGTGAAGAAAGGTAACAAAAATCAGATCAGACAGAAATTAATCTGGGATCCATGGAAAGGGACAGCAAGAGGGTCCTGGGGAGATTTCACTAGTCTTGCACCCTTTCAGAATACTCTGCCAGGGCCTCTGGAAATACAAGTTCCAGGCTGAACTCAAGGCTGATATCTGATTCAATTTAAAATATCCAAAAGCAACAGATTGAAACCTAACTTGCTCAAAGTGTTTAAACACAACGTGTGACTTAAAAATAAAAAGAAAGAAAATTTGGAGGGAAAGTAAAAGGGAAATAAGATGTTGTACCTGTTGGGTATCTGATGCCACAAAATTAGCCCTGGCAAGTTAGTAAACAAAAGCTGCAACAATAAAACCTGCGGATATCAGAATGCAGACTCGCCATAGTTTATTATCTAAATGTTAAGTTTACAACATAACTTATTAAATGTTAAAAGATACAGAAAAATATGATGCATGCATAGGGAAATATCAATCAACAGAAACATTTTATTTTTGTGGATCCAAATGTCAGACTTAGATGAAGAGTACAAAGATATCATCAATGTGCTTAAAGAAATTAAAGGAAATTATTTTTACAGAATTAAAGGGAAGTATGCTGCTGCTGATTTCTCAAATAGATTATATCAATATACAAATAAATTATACAAATAAGCCAAGTGAAAATTCTGCATTAGAAAGGGTAATAAAGGAAATAAAAAATTCACTAGACGGACTCAGTAGCAAACTTGGACTGGCAGAAGAGAGAATCAATGAACTGAATGACAATTTAATAAAGAGTATCCATCTTAAAGACACCAGAGGAAAAAAAATAAACAGAGCTTCAGAGATCTACTAGATATCATTTATCATTCCAACATATGTGTAATGGTTGAACAGAAAATATATTTGAAAAAAATAATGGCTTAAACTTCCAAAATGGAAACTCTAATCTGTATGTTCAACACCTTTAAGCCAATGGGGTAAACACAAAGAGATCTACACCTGCACACGTGGCTGTCACACTGCTATAAAGACCAGGGAAGGTCACCTGTCATGTTAGAAAGCATAATGTGCTTGCCTTGGGCTTGGACGGATTTGAGTAAAGTATAAATACTGCTGTTGTGCATGGGCCAACTGATCAGAGGATGTCTTTGTACAGACATGTGGTTAGTCCTCATTCCCAAGAGGAGGGGATGTGCCATCCCATGGGGCTTTTATTGTGACTTTCCCAGGAAGAACCAGCGGAGGCAAGAGAAGCTCTCTTAGGGCAGATTTCATTACTCTCAGCAAACCCTGGGCTTCAGGGCTGTCACTAGTTGCTTGGAACTTGGTCCTGAGGGGACTGGGGATAGACAACAGAGGCAGCAGAGAACGTATAAAGGGGGTATAGTAAGTTCAAGTGTGGACTTCAGATTGGTTGGCTTACTTGTGAAAGGCACATTCTTCTTGCCTTTTGTTCAAATGGACATGTATTAATTATACATTTTAATGAGGTTTACTATGACACTTCTATACATACACATATGCATATACATAGAATTCACTGAACAAATCTAACCCCTCTTTTCCCTCAACCCCGCACACCATACAGACTCGCTTTAGTAATCACTATTCTATTTTGAGGGTTACATTTGTTTAGATTTCACAAATGAGACAGGATGTGTGTTACTTCTGTTTCTGTGTCTGGCTTATTTCACTTAACACAATGTCCTTTAATTCCACTATTTTGTTTCATTCTTCTTTACAAATGAATAAATGCTCTACCTATTCATCTGTTGATGCGTACCTAGACTAATTCCAGTTCTTCAGTATTATGGATACTGCTACAATCAATATAGGCATTGCAGGTATCTTTTTGATAGTGATTTAATTTCCTTTGCATATATATACCCGGAGGCAGGCTAGCTGGTCCACACAGATCTATTTTAAGGTTTTGAGGAACCTCCATACTGCTCTCCAATGCGCTAATTTACATTGCTAGCAGCAATGTATGGTTTCCTTTTTTCTCCCCATTCTCAGAAAGGCCTTTTTCTGAGAGGGTTGGTTTCTCAAGGAATGAGCTAATTAATATGGGGAGTAGTTCTTTCCAATGTCAGCAAGGCCCCAAGATATGAAAGTAGCAGAATAAAAAGATATGCTTGATACATAAAGGGGTAGGGGAACGTTTTGGGGATTATAGGAATATTCTGTAACTTTTTTTGAACAATGCTTGCAAAGACATATGCATATGTCAAAATACTTGAATATTTAAGATCTGCAAATTTTACTGAATGTCAATTTTATTTCAATCAAAATATATAATTAAACAAAAATTAACAAGTAATCTAATATATTAGCATAAAAATGAAAATAGGCCCTGTATTTTAATATTAGGATTAGTTAACACATATAGAAAGTTTCCAGGGTAGAGTTTGGTACATGATAAAGGTTTTAAAAATTAGAGCCATTTCTATAACTTGTATTACCAATAAGTCTTCTTCATTCTCCTTCACTTCTGAGTATGTAACGTTAATCCATAATTCAAACTTTTGCTGATTATCTAAAGCACAAAACATTACTAATTAATTAGGACCAGACATCAGGGCATTTTTGACTTGATTTTCTGAACATTCAGTTAATTCATCTGAAATATGAATTAAATTATTGTATTGGTCAGATTGACTCAAACTATTCCTTTTCATAGACACATGGGTGTGTGTGTGTATGTATGAATTTCACTTTTCTTTCGTGTTTGTTCTTAGTGGTTTCTAAAATTCCTCTTATTCAAAAGCTCTCTTTCACTTTTTCCTGCCAGCAGGTGGGTTTTGTGAGAATGGGGCTTGAATCATCTTATTTAATGCAATTTTTGAGTCTCATTTCCTGGGCTTATGCTAGATTTGAATGTTCTTTGATAACATTCTCTGTAACATCTTATTTGCATTTAGTCAGGAAAAGCTGCCGACTCTGGAAGTCTGATTCATCTTCTGTGCTACCTGCAGTGGATCTGTGTCCTGAGTATTTTCTATTGTTGAGTGACTAGACTTTAAATTTCACATGTTAGAAACATATGGGTTGAGTGTCCCTTATCCAAATTCAAATTCTTGGAACCAAATGTGTTTTAGGTATCATACTTTTTCTGTTTAGAATATTTGCATGCACATAATGAGACATCCTGGGGATAGACACAAGACTAAACATGAAATGCATTCATATTTTACACACATCTTAAACACACAGGCTGAGGATAATTTTATAAAATATTTCAATGTGCTTGTGTTTTGACCGTGACTCACCACATTAATTCCAAAAAACACCTCATACCTTTGATACCCACTAAATACAGCCAACCATCACCGCTTGCTTTCTTTGGACCTCCTTGCATGTATTCTTGGTCTCCTCCCATTTCATTTTCCATGCAACTTCCAGAGAAAACCTTTGACGCACGAATCAGGTTATGGCTCTTTTCTGCTAAAATCTCTCCAATGGCTCCCACCTTTACCAAGTGAAAGCCACATGGTAAATCCAGCTGTTGAACATTCCGACTATTTTTTGCCTTAAGGCACTACCCTTCTTTTCTCCTCTACCTGTCTTGTTATTGCCTTCATTTATAGAAGCCACTGTCCTTTCAGTGACATCTCCATATTTGTTATCTAAATCATTTCTCTCTGTACATCTGTCTGGCCTCCATGTGGCATACTGTATATTATAAATGCTTGTTTACTGAGTTTTTTCTAACATAGAATATGAACACATTGAAAAGGCAGAGATTTTCATCTGTTTTACTTAATGCTGCATTTCTAGTCCCTGGAAGTGTATGTAGCACATGGTAGGTACACAACAATTGATATGAAATGGAACGCAGAGGCTTCAAGTGATCCTAGCTAACAGTTTTTTAATTTTTAATAAAGTTTACCAATGGAACTCAAGTTTCAATAGAGAATATAGAAGCAGTCATAATAACTACATCAAACATCTGATAAATTATGCTCTAAAATACCAAATACTTCTTAGTACTCTTTTAATTGGAATGCAGAGTGACAGGAAGCCAAATTTACACAGCTAGAAAAATTATAAATTAATCACATTTCCATCCACTCAACACAGATTCTGAACCCTGAAAGACATCTCAGACTTCCTTTCTCTCATTTCCTCTAGCTAGTCATACATATTTTAGGGAGAAAAAAGCTGAAATCACTAGCCTAAATCCTCATCAGAAAGTGTTAGGAAAAATAAGAAGGATGACTTTGGGACCAGTCTGATACGTAAAAAGCTTGGAAGTCTTCAGTCCCATCCTTACAATAAGACAACTTAAGTCAAAAACACTTTCACACCTGTAATCCAAGCTACTAGGAGACTGAGGCAGCATAGTTGCAAGTTCAAGCCCAGACTGGACAACTTAGCAAGACTTTTTCCCAAACCAAACAAACAAACAAACAAACAGACAAGTGCTAGGGATACAGCTCAGTGGGAAAGCTCTACATTCACCCCAGTATTGCACAAAAAATGAAAAGACAGAACAAATAACAAACCGAAAAGACAATAGCAGAAAACTTAGATTCATCAAAGATTTGAGGTCTCCAAGTAAAGCACTGCTTCCGAAGTTGGGAAGACAGGCAGGCAGAATCATGCCTCACTGGGACAGCCCCTTTGCCCTGGTCAGCACTTCCCAAGGTCACCACCCAAATACACTATTGATGCTTAGTGCTTGCAAGGGGTTCCTTTTCCGGGACAGAACCACCCTAAGACAACAGAAATACACAGGCAATATAAATGGGTTATATGAGTAAAACATTTGCTTACAAGTAACAGGAATAAACTTAAAATTAGGCAAATATTAAGCAATGTTAGATGGGCTTCTAAATTTCAAAATGCAAATACAGATGGCCCTTGACTTATGATTTTTCAACTTTTCAATAATGCAAAGGCAATGAACATTCAATAGGAACAATATTTTGAGTTTAGGTCTTTTCCCTGGACTAGCAATATGGGGTACAATATAATCTCCTAATGGCAAGCAGCAGCAGCAGCAGCATGCCACAACTCTCAGATAACCACAGTCATGAGAGGAAACAACACTGACACTCTACAGTGTGCTTAGTTGCTAAGCTATGACATCTGGAAGGCTAGCTGTATATAATACACTCAAATTGCAATATTTTGAACCTATGGTGGATTTATCAAGTATCACATTGTAAGTCAAGGAGCATCTGTGTACTAAGAAAAAATTCTATGATATATCAGGTTAAGCACCTGTTAACAAGGGTAATTAAAATGGCATTTATGAAATATAAAGAATGTAAGAGGCCTTGGACATCTCATGGGAGATATGAAAATAAGCGAAGAGACATGAGTTGGAAACATACTGATAATGCATAGGGATGTGCTCAGCACATGATAATGTCTCAGAGAAATCAAAAGAAACCAGTTGATCTGACTGGCAGGGGTGCTGATGATGAACGTTCTTTCTTCTGATGTGTTCATTATGATTTGTGTGCTTATAAATAAAACCACCCATGTTTTCATAATAAGTTCTTGAGAGGAAAAATATTTCCTTGTAATGCCAAGAGTTAACAAAAACAAACACCAAATTAGTGCTAGCATTTGAAAAAGCTCAGTTTCTAATGCCATTTTGAGTTACTGAATTGGCATTACTATAACTGAGTGCCATGAGTATTGATTCATAGCATTTAGGGCTGAGGAGCCCTTCTGACAGATACTGTCGAAGCTGCTGACTCACTGTACCAGTGGTCACAGTGAGGTGACTTGCTAGGATGGGTTTTTTTGTTTTGTAAAGATGCAAATGATTTCTGGCTGATAATAAAAGATAACCCCAAGATCATCATTTATTTCCCTATTGTTATTTACTACTTTTGTAGTCAAATGGTTTTTTAACATTTCTTTATAAAATGTTCTATAAATAACTAGTTCTACAAATGATCCTATAGGTGCTATTGACATCTTATTGATCACTTAATTCATGAATGCATTGATTAAAATTTCTAGTGGGTTTATTTTGATCTTATGAATCATTCTTTAACTTTTTGAAGTACCTTTTAAAATATATAAGTTAGCAGTATATATTTCAAGTTCTTTAGGCATGTCAAAACATTACATAGTACCCCAGCAATACATACAATTTTTATGTTTTTATCTATCAGTTAAAAATAATAAAAATAAAAGTAAATATACATTTTAGTATGTAGAGAAACGCTGTAAGGAACTCATTCTTATGTATAAAGTGTGGTTGCTGATCAAACTAGGTTATAATAGAAGAGGTAAAGCACATTAAAAACATCATCTTCAATCCCTATCTAAGAGTCTAGTATTATTTTAGTTAATGATTTTTCTTAAAATAAAAAAATTCAACTCTAATTAATAGCAGTATGTTTTCTATGAAATGTGTACAGCTAAAGGCTTGCAGCTGAGTTAATATTTGAAGACAATTTTATGCAACAGTTTAGTTTATTATTAACTTAATAAAATATAACTAACATATTCTAGGTCAGTTAAAATATTAACTGAATGGCATATGCCTAAAAGCCATAGTGCCTAACATTGAGGCACTGTTTGCTAGGACCAGTGTCTTCCGCTTAAAAAATGACCAGAGTATTCTTTTTCCCTTTTCCCTTAGCCATTTAGATGTGTATTATTAAATCCCACATTCCCCATCACATTTGTTCTTGACTCTTTTAAAATATCAGCATAATACTTTGGTCTGTTTAATCTTATTTTGCATGCCTTGAAAATATTTTGAAGTAAGTATTATTATAGGTATGGTGACTAGTTCATTTTAATTAGCTTTATTGCATGGAGATATAGGGAAATAGGTAAGCCCTCTGTGTTCCCTCACAAACACACAAACTTGCTGGATATAAACAAAACAGGGTGAGAAATCACAACGGAAAGGTCTCCTTCACAGCTTGCTTCCAATGCCTAATCACTCTGCCGTTGGAAATCATTTAGCCTTAGTGATAAGCAGTGCCCTTCTGTGTGGTTTGCATTATTAGCAGGATATAACCACCACCATTACAATACGACAAGGAAGAGAAAAAGAGTGATATAAGCTTCAGATTTTTCTTCTAAAACAGCCGATTCTATTTCTACATTATACTCCTTTTGTAGAATACTATCCAAGATGTTATAAATTTACATGCATCCTCCTACTTAGGATAAAAGAGACTAGTGACTAATTCACAACCTTCACAACCGAGGAATTGTAAAAAGTGACAAAATTTTCTAAAACAATTCATTGTCTCAGGAAAAGAGAGGCAGAAAAATATTGACATAGTTTATCAATGGTTCATTGTTATCTCCATCCTGGGCCAAACATGTACCGTTGTGGACCAAATAGAATCTTTTTTTCACAAAATATCCTGTTTCTAACTCCGTTTGGAGTTTGAGGTGATACATCTTGGTGCACCAGCCATAAAAGCTGGTTAATATGAGAAAATCATGCAATTGTGTCGGCCAATGAGGCCACTGAACTTAAAAGCAGACACGACTCTCTGTGTGTGTTTGTGTGTGTGTGTGTGTGTGTGTGTGTCTCCATTATCTTGGCCTTCCGGTTGAGAAGAAACACGGGAGGGCAGCAGTGTGGCGCTGCAGTGGGGAAAAGTCACTCTGCTCACGTAGTGTCGACAAGGATCTGCACCCATCTTTGCCACGGCTGGGCACACACTCTGCGCAGTTCCAGTAAACACTGTCAGTGTCTCTGTGCACGGGAAACCAGACAGTGACCTATTAAACGTGTTAGGAAGTAATGTGCCTGCGTGCTCACTTCATGTTCCCCTTCTCAGCTATTATCCATACGGTCACACGTACCTGTGAGTTCGCTTTGTGGAAACAGCTGATGAGGAAAAGACCCCGTGATTGCATGAACAAGCTGCCAATGACGCAGGAGGTGCCACTCCTCTTCTGAAGTGATTTCCAGGGATTTCAGGGCAAAAACAGGCCCTCGTCATAAGGCTTCATGTAGCCATTAGCCTCAGTGTCCTGGACCCAGCATGGTGGTTGGTCCCAGGCCTTGCTACTGGGATTGCAAGGGGAATGAGAAAAATACTTCAAGCAACCAGGTTAATGGCAGTTTTAGATTATCTCATGTGGACAGTGCAAAGTAGGAAAAAAACTGCAAAATGTTTCTGCCACACTATTGTCTGAGCTGAGTAAGTGCAGAGCTGGCCTGTCGGGTTAGCAATTCTTTCCTGGCAAACTGCATTGTCATATACTTCATAGATTCTTTCTTAACTGTGCTAAATGCCTAATTCAATCTTTTTCTTCCATGTAAAGCATTGTATTCAGTGTTAATAGAGAAAATTAAGTTTTTCTGACAAATACAGTTGTTTAGAAGGATCTACTAGGAACAAAGATATCTTAAGTAGTGTTTCTGTTTTGAATTCCATGTACATATATTAAACAGTTATGATAAGTGGCTCTCAATCTTAATGAGCATCAAAGCTGAAGATACCTCAAGTTCACTCAGGTACAAAGGTATGGAAGTTGAGGACTTGAAGTGATCAGGAGCTAACCCAATATTTAGATCCACCAAGGCATGCTGCTTTTAATACGTTTGCTGCTGAGTTCCATTAAAGCTAAAGGAATGGCTTTGTTTTTAAAAACAGAGAGTTCAGGTGATTAGGAGGTGCTCAGGGGAATGCAGTGGCTGTCCCACCTACTATGTTTTCCATGCAGGAACTGAGAGCTTCATATGAGTTCTGAAGAAGGGGCAGAGGGGCCACCCCACTGTAGCCTCCCACAGAGTTAGAAGAGGGCCCTGGAGATTCTGTCAGTATCTACTTCTAAAGGATTTTTCTAATATTCCATAATCACTTCATAGCTGCAGGGTCTATGGTCTTACACCAAAGCTATTCCTAGAATCCCTTCCAAGTTACAGGCAGGAGAGAGGCATTATCTCACCTTGAACCACAACTGTCCAGACTGGCAACATTTACATGTGCATTCAACCATCACACCCACCAGAGCCTTTGACTGGGCAACCTTCCTGTTATACTCCTTAGGCCCATTGGCTGAAAGGTCTTACTCATGACACCTGGCCCAGGGAATCTCCTTGTTTTGTATTCTTTCAGCACCAGGTTATTTTGCTGAACACATCTGTATTATCGAGAACTTCTGTTAACTGATGGTCTGCATGTCCATGGTGTAGAGCTACTTGATGTCAGATAAATTGAGCCCTGAAACTTTATAAAATTTAGAAATCCTTTGAGCCCTTATTATAAGGTTAAGATGTTTAGTCAATTTTTAATATTATGCATATTCAAGGAAAAATATAATCAAAAAGCAAAAATGCCAGAAGGAAGTAAAATAAAGATTTTTTAAATAATAAAAGAAAAGAACAAGAATTAAAGCCTCAGGAAGCACAGATAATTTATTATCTGAACTCTGCCTATCCAAGGTAATTTCATTATTTGGGGTTCCTACAATCTTGTGCTACGTTGGTGGAACTCTTAGTTCATCACAGAGGGAGCCTTTCCATGCTATGATTTCCCTTCTGTCCCTGAGTTAGCTTTCTATCACTATAAACATACCAGAAGGAAATCAGTTTACAAAGAAAAGAGTTTTATTTTATTCCAGAGTTTTGAAGGTGTCAGTCCGTCATCAGTAGCTGGGTTGAGCCTATGACACGGTGGCACATCAGAGCAGGGAGCATATGGTGAAGAAGAGCTGCTCACCTCATGGCTGGTACAAAGAGGCAGAGGAAGGGGTGGTGCCCCAAAGTCCCCATGCAGGGCACGTCTTCAGGGACTGAAAGACCTCCTAGTAGACCTGCTTCTTAATGTTTCCACCACTTCCCAATAGTGCCACGCTGGGGACTGAGCTTTAACACGTGGGCTTTTAGGGGCATTTAAAGTCCCGATATAGCAGACTCTCCTGATGCCATTCTGCCAATGAACTCTGTGCTCAGTGGCTCTCCTATGAAGCCTCCCAGGCATGGGAAAAGTCCCATGTGCTCCTTCTCCAGTGTTCCTAGTGATCATTTGCAGTGATCTCGGGGGTGTGCGATTGTACCCAGAGTGGTACTGGGCTCACCCTGCATGATCTAAAATGACAGAGAGAGAGAGAGAGAGAGAGAGAGAGAGAGAGAGAGAGAGAGAGAGAGAGAGAATCTTGCAAATGTGGTACAATTTCTACATTGGGAACATCAGTGAAAAGTGTACAGAAATCCTTTGTCCTCGTCTTACAATTTTTCTATAAGCATGAAATTAATTCAAAATCAAAGGTAAAAAGTGATAATGCAATAGAGCCATATTACCAGGAAAATACACACATTTTATTTATACTCTGCTGGCTGTTTTTTTGCTAGTTGTATTACTATATTATGTTTATCTTTGAGTAGATTGGTAAATATGCTGAAAATGTGCTAAATGATCATGCTGTTGCCACCTTATAAAGATCTTAAAATTCTGCTGAAACCCAATCATACTCCAGGAAAGCTGACAAAATAATTCTGGAAAGTATTCTGCCCTCCTTCCCTCTATGTTCTTTGGGAATTAGTGATGAAATAATTCTCAGTGTTAATCCCAAATTGCAGACAGAAAACCCATCCACCTGCTTACAGCAGGGACTACACATGTAACTTTCTTATCTGAATTAAGCCATGACTTTCCAAATGATATGTGAACAGCATCTTAGGGTTCCATACTTGCTGTGTCTTCAAAGAACACCATTCCCTTCTGTGATTGGAAAATCTGTCGTCCAGGCAACATCGCAGTTCCCCATTATTAATCAGTCAGGCTACGGCAGCCTCGGGACACGCAGACCCTCAACCTGCACTTTGAGATCGTGCCAGTGCCCAGAAAAGCACATCTTCATGATGCCTGAGCATAATTTAGCCATGTGACTGCAAATTAAATTTCAGAGGCAAAAACTGATTCCTCTGAATTGAAGCAATTTTTGCATTTAGTTTCTTTCTTGGAATATTTAAAACCAGAAGGACTTTTTCATAATGCATGCTTAATACAATGAGAAAAAGAACTGGTTTCTAAAATGTGCAAAGACATTTCAAACTTTTTGGGATAGTTACCATTAGGCAATCATGTGTGAGAACTACCCCCACCATCTCCCAGATTTATTACTCTTGTTAGGGTTGGAACAGTGACATCATTGGTTGTGTTTGGTAGTAACTATTATCTACCACTATTCATTTTCTTTTCGGTGACAAACATTAATCTCTGTTCTTCTAAAGAAAGATGCATTTTTGTCATTTAGACACAGCACATGTACCTATCAGATCCCATACCTCTGGGCCAAAATGGAGACAGGCCATGGATCAGGGTAACAGATCCTCAAACACCACCACAGTCTTTTGGGTCTTCTACATTTGCTTGTGCCTCAAATTTCAAAGAGAGTGTCACTTCTCCTACTTTGGTCATTGCAGAATTTTAATGCTGATACCCTTAGAAGAATTACTAAAAACTCACCTATGACTGATTTGAGGGCTGCATGGTTGCATAAATGGCAGAGGAGAGAGGAAAATGCCCCTTCCAGGAGGGAGGCTGTTTGGAGAAAGGGAGAGTGGGGATGCTTCCCTGGGAAGTGGGGCTCAGTCAGGCATCACAGCATTCAGAGCAAGGTGCTTGTGGTCAAAATGGTGAATTTCTAAGCAGGGAAACCATACGTATGTGTTTCACATTTTAAAATATTTGATA
Organism: Heterocephalus glaber; assembly: GCF_000247695.1. The sequence goes on along the minus strand of NW_004624896.1, from coordinate 1,760,111 downwards.
TAAACTCAAAATGTTATATTGTTAATGTAAAAAATTTGAATTAAGATGAATATAATCATAATGCTTGGCAAGCATGTACTAATAAAAAACACAAGAAATGTAAACAATTAAAAGAAGCAGTAATCAATTTATACTTCTTCCTCAGCCAAAAATTAGTCTTTTGAAAGTCTCAGCTTTTGCAGATTTATGAGGTCACAACATTTTGATTTTCATTTTTTATATATTCCAAAGGATAACACTGCAGCCTGATTCAAACCTCAACGTCACCTTTAATCCTATGTTTGAATCTCAAAGATAAATCCTTCCGGGGCACTTGCTGGGTATAAAAATTCATTCTTGGCAGAAACATCTAGATTCCACATAGTAATCTAATTGTCACTATCATTAAATCAGTTTCCAGGTATTCCAGACAAAGAGAAAAACAGAGATGATAGTAACACGTGGAATTTCACTTGTTTGCTCCCATGCTTGTAGTAGTCTGTATATTTTAACTGAACAAATTTGAGGTCCTCCAAGTCATTCAAGAGCTTGGAAGAACATCTGAGCTAGTACTAAACTCATGTGACAAAATAGCAAATCTTTTAAAATGGTTAATGTGTGTGGTCCTCATCACTGGAAACAATGAGTCTAGAACCAGAAACTGGTGCATGCGTGTGTGCATGTGTGCGCACATGTGTGTAAAATATTTGGTGTATATTAATTTTTTAACTTGGTCTTTTCTCACAGTGAATAAAGCAGAAGTTGTCAGATTAACCTCAAAGGAGCTACTGAACATCAGCTAAATAAGTCTTAATATTTAAAGACAAGGATTACAGTCATTCAAGAAATGTTCCAATGATAGACTGAATGGGATATCCTATAAAGTGGCCTGATTGACACATCATCTTCTGTTAGCCTGGCTTTCACTGATGGCTGGATTCAGAAACATAACCAAAAGCAAGCGCTACCTGTAAGAACAGATGAGCTGGAAAAGCAGCCTGCCCTCTCAGCCTTGCAGCTGCTGATCACTCTCTCCATTACAGGACAGTGTTCCTGTCCTGGGAGCCCTGCACACACACACACACACACACACACACACACACACACACACATACACACACGCACTGGCTCTCAACCTAAAGCTGAACTTTGTCTTCTGCAGGGGAGCTTGTGGGGGTGACAAGCAGACCAAACAGTTTATTCACTAAATTTACTGGTTGCTGAACTGTTTTTATAAAAATTTACCCAGAAAAGTCATGCTATTCCTTCCACCCTTTCCTCCTGAACAGAGCGGTGTTTGGAGAGAACAGTGATCCAGTCCCAAGTCTCAGTGTGTCAGCATCACCCAGGGAGGAAGCTAGTTCAGAATCTAAGACCTCACACTGTCCAGAGCCTGTCTCTGGAGCTGTATTAGTTCAACTTCTGTCGCTATAACAAAGTACACCATGCTGGACAGTGTATAAAAAGAGACTCTTTACTCACAGTTTTAGAGGCTAAAAGTCCAAGATTAGGTGGCCCTACCTGTTGAGCCTCTGGTCAGGGCCTCATGGTGGATGGCATTACAGTGGCAGTAGGGCATGCAGGAGAGATCCCATGGTGAGGCAGGGGGTGGAGGGACTTGGTCAGGCTCACTCTTTCTATAATAACTCGCTCTCCTGGAAATTAACCATGGACTCACGACAACTACATTCACCCATCCTGAAGGCAGTGCCGGCAACTACCTATACATTAGTCCTACCACCTTACTAACATCACTCGACTGGGAACTAAGATTCTGGCATGAGAACCTTTGGAGCATTCATTCAACCATATCCAAACCAGAGCAATTATCACTTAGGTAAGCAGACTTCAGTACACAAGACCTAGAAGGTGTTGTGCCAGAGATGGAGGAACACCTGGAGAGATCTCCTTAATGGTAATAGTGGATTGGGCCACGCCCAGGCATTCTGCTGAATCCACTGGCTGGAGCCACACAGACATACTCCTTTCAAAGCCCTGGAGCTCCAGTCAGTGGGAAGGATTCTACTCTCATGTGCTCCTGCCCAAGTGAGAAGGTTGAATGCCACAGTCATACTGAACCACAAGCACTGAAGTCTCATTCTTCACCTGTGCTCTGGCATTTACACAGGTGACTTACTTGCACCATCATACAATGCCAGTGACATCAGTTCTTTATTGTCTTCTTGTCTCAATAAGAAAACCGAGTCCTAGTGTCACTCCCAGAATATTGCCCAACCCTGTACCACTTGTGGAGATGTAGCTCACCTCTGCACACAGGAGCTGGAGCTCCAGATTCTCCTGACTCATGGCCACACAACAGCTATGCACAACAGGGATGGAAGGAGCACCCCACCAACTCAGTGTGAACCAAGGAAACATGGGCTCTCCAGCCTGGAACCAGAGAGGAACTCAGCATTGTTGCAGCAACCTGTGAACTTCTCAGGGCTCATCTTTGCAGCAGGGGGTCCAGTGTAGGCAGGAAGGTGGCCTTGCAGAGCTTATGTTGTCACTGTGGTGGGAATGGTGAAGGACATGGTGGGAGGGCACAGCGTTTTACCCATGAAACATGCCCAAGGGCAAGATCCTGAGTAAAGTGTGGGGGGTTGAGGGTTAAGGATACCTCCTCCAGGTCTGGGTCTCATGCTTGCTCCTCAAAACAAGAACATCCCCGAAGAGGATGACTGCTATGTTATAAACATATTTCACGTGTTGAGCGTTAATCCCCATTGTGAAGTAGTAAGTGGGTGGAAAATTCATCTGACTGTGGTGTTTAGAGGTGGGTCTTTTGGGGGTGATTAGCATTCAATAAAATCATTAGGATGAAGTCTTCATGACTGAATCCTGTTGTCTTTCTAAAAGGGAGAGGGACCAGAAGAAATGCAAACACACATGCTCTCTACCTCTCGCCATGCAGTACCCTGTGTCAGCCAAAGGTCACTACCAGATGTGAACCTTGGACCTCCACAACTGAGCCCAAACAATCCCTCCTTCTTCTAACTTACCTGGTTGGTGTTACTGTGTTACTGGCAACAGAAAACAAACTAACAGTGTTTCTGCTGGCCTATGGAGTTTCCAGTTGAAATATCTTCCGACTGACTTACAGGGCTCTGCGTCCAGGCCATTTAACATCTAGGTGAAGTAATTCTGGTTCTTCTGGCTTCAAGGCTATGACATATGCTAGGGCCTAGTTCTTCCTTCCATTTGTTCTTGGAACTCAACTCCCTGGCAGAGCAGCACTATCCCTTGGGTTTGTCTGAGTCCTACCAAAGGCCCTTGGATCTAAATCAGTTCTCCACAGGACTCCTCTGCCATAGTGCTTGGAGAAGCTCACCAGTTCTGGCCATGGCTACCTCCGCTGAGATACGGACCTCACCTCCTCCCCATCAGCAGCATCTGCTAAGCCCCCACAGTATTTGTTCCCCATCATAGAGCACTTTCGATCCAGGGTGCTATGTCCTGGCAATGCTCCATTTCCAGCTCCCTGTGGCAGGACTACAGTTTAACTCTATCCCCAGACCTCAGCACGGGGACCAGTATGTAGTTATCACTCAAAAAACAAAACAAAACAAACAAACAAAAAACCAAAAAGCAATTAGGTTGGTGAAAAAAAGATGTATAGTTTAAAAAGAACACATGTGAAAATAATATATATCAGAACTAAATAAAAGAGCTTGAGAGTTTAAAAAGATGTTCAGATAATCTTGCCATGACTTCTCTGGTTTACGTAAGTTTTGGCTTTGAAACCTGTGTTACAGAAAAGAAAGGTCAGGATGTGGCTTAAGATAAAAATGCATGAAAATGGAAGATATTTATTAAATGTTCAAAAATATAACATGGTATTTGCCTGTTGAAAGTATAGAAAGGTTCACAGCAGCATTTAGATTTGAATATATTTACTCATTGTGTCTACTCACAAAGATACTTTTCTTTAGATTTTATGTTTTATTATGTTTTTAGCCATGGGAATATTGCAAATGTGGGTTTGCTCAGATTCACATCAGAATTTAGAATGCCTGGCTGCCATATAATTTTATTGTTTTATCCTAGCCTTACTTATGTTTAATTTGGTAACTTGCAAAAATAACTGAAATAATGTATCTCTTCTCATTAAATAAAATTTCAGTTATAGCTGATAATGGAAAATACTGAAATCTGATTAAAAGTGAATGTACTGAAGAAAAAAAAAGAAAAGAAAAAACAAAACAAAACAACAACAAACAAGTCTCATGGGGGAGGTATAACAATAATCAATGAAAGCAACATGTTCTGTTTTTAAGGACATAACATTTTCCACAGAGCAGGCCCTGACTGTGAGCGAGCAGAAGTACCATGAAGACATGACAAGTGTTCTTGAGAAGCGCCCCACAAGCCAGACCAACCCCACCGCTGCTCCTGCTGGGTGACATCCATGAGAAGAGGGTGGGTCTGAGATCAGGCCCACTTTGGAGGCACCTGGCTGGGAGGAGAACACTTCAGCCTTCCTCCTTCAGGCTGTGTATCTGTGTGTTCACCTCCAAATTTCCGTGTCCCTAAAAGAAGCCTGCAGTGCACGCTACTGCCAAAGGCTGTCGCTGTGGTTCTAACCCAACAACGCAGTGCTATCCACCCAGCCACCTCAGCCCACTCCACAGCAAAGCTTAGCTCCAGGGCGGCTAGACTCTGCAACCAGGCCAGGTGAGAGAATGCTGGCCTCAGGTTGGTGCAAACCACAACTGCCACAGGAAGCAGCATCTAAGCCCTCCTGAGTTAACATGTACATCAAAAGGAAATTAAGAAGGATTCCTTGCTTACTTAACTCCTCCATAGTAGGCTCTTGAAATACATGGGATGTTTGTTCGTCTGTGTTAAACACACCTTAATATGGAAATCTTCAGCTATATCCCAAAGCAGAGGGAGTGGCTTAACAGCCCCTATGTGCTATCATCTGATTTCTCACTTATCAACTCCTAGCCAATCTTGCTTTATCTACACTCTTACTCACCTCCCAACCTCGCTAGGCTACTTTGAAGCAAACCCCAAATATCACGCTACTACATTCACTTATTCTTCAGTATATATGCCCCAATTGAGATAGGCTAAGCACAAGTAAACATATCATGTTTAAAAGTTACAATGATTCCCTATTTTTATCAGATTTTAAAAATCAATTTTTATGTTCTTTAAATGTGATATAATAGTATTTTACAGAGATACATGTGTTTAAATATGCGACAAACTTTTCTTATGCAGTCTTTTTGGCACTCTTTAAATATTCACCTGTGTTTCATTTATCACACATCCTGTACTCCTGCATTGTTTTCCTTTTTGGATGTTGGCAGAATCTGTTGGGAATAAAAGGATAAAGTAGTTCCATCAGGACTCCTGGGTTAGGGCACAGCTACCAGGGGAGGAAAGCTAGGAGTGTCATTTCCAATCTCTTCATGTCCGAACCACCCTGCTTCCAGCTATTACTTTCTAGACTTCCATCTCTACCCTTACTGGGATATTATTTCTTAGAGCCAATAGCACAGCTCTCAGACAGCCTTGTGAAAGGAACTAGGATGAATCAACAACATTTGTTGCTGTTCGAGTGTTTCTCTGCAAAAAAACCCAAAAAATGTGTTGGAGACTTCATCTCCACAGCAACAGTGTTGGGAGTGGGATGGAATGAGAGGTGCCTAGGTCCTCTTGAATGGATTAATGCCAGTAACAAAGGGCTTAAGGCTGTGAGTTCAGTCACCCTCTCTCCTTTGACATTTCTTGATCTTCTGCCATGGATTGATGCACCAAAAAGATCTTCAGATTCAGGCTCATGACCTTGGACTTGCGAGCCTCTGGAACACCAAAAATGAATCTTTGTTCCTTGTAAATTACCTCATCTCGAGTATTCTGATGTAGCAGCACAGAACATTCACTACAGCAATAGTCATCTACCACTATCCTGAAAGACAAAGCTTTCCTCATGAAATAGCATTCTTATGTGTAAATGCATCAAATTATGGTTATTTTCAGACTTGGATGGTTACTGGAAAACAAATGGAATTTGTCACTTCTATTGTTGCCAATACTAAAATAATGGTAAATTGGAAGTTTGGAAAATTTACACTCAGAATCATAAGCTTGACAGCTTTCCAGTTCTTTTTTTTTTTTTTTTGTATATCCTTTTATTGGTACATTTTAGGTGTACAATATAATGACATTCATCATTGGAGATATGCACCTTTACATAATCTCTCTTGGTTCTTATTTTTTCCCCATTCCCCTGCTCTCCAAACCCTCCATCCCTCCCTATTTACAATGACTTTGTTTCCATTTTTTCATTTTCTCATATTAATTCCATTTCCTTCTTTCCTTTCCCCTACCCCTCCCAATTCCCTCTCCCCTTTGCCCCTTTTCTGCCTATTTCACATTATCTATTATACCTTTTAGTCCTTATTTACACTTTCGGTTTCTCACACTAGAGAAATTATTTGGTATTTACACATGTGTCCTATTTATTTCACTTAAGAGTATCGCCTCAGTGTGCATCCACTTAGCTATAAATGTCTCTAATTTCTCATTTTTTATGGCTGAATAGTACTCCATTTTATAGAAAAACCACATTTTCTTGATCCAGTCTCCAGCTGATGGTCATTTGGGCTGTTGGCTTTCCAGTTCTTAAATTCTTTGCTAACAAATTGATGAGGATATTAACAAGTGTGGTTTTGTGATATTTTGTCAACATTTAGATGATAAATATAATTCTTTGAACTAATAATTTTTTTCAAAGGACCACTGCATGATGTACAAAATCATGCAGGGGTAAAGATATATTCAAAGTGTAAGACAGATGAATGGATTGCAAGAATGCAAACTATGAATAATCCTTTGATATAGTTTCAGGTTACACATTGTAACTAAAATTTGAGAAGCAAGGGCTGGGGATTTAGCTCAGTGGGTCTGGCTCCTGCCTCCCAAGCACAAGGTCCAGAGTTCGATCCCTGGTACCAAAAAAAAAAAAAAAAGTTTTAAGAAGCAACTAGTCATCCCTCCTGCCACTCCCGGACCAGAGGAAGGGGCTTCTGAGATGCCATCCATCCCACCACTCCTGGCCCAGAGGTAGGGGCTTTTGAGCCACCGTCCCACTGCTCCTGGTCCAGAGGAAGGGGTTTCCTGGCCATCATCACTCCTACTGCTCCCAGCCCAGAGGAAAGGGGTTTTGGAATGCCTTCTGTCCCACTGCTGCTGACCCAGAGGAAGGGGCTTCCAGTCCACCATCCCTACCACCGCTCCTGGCCCCTGTCCCATCCCACCTCTCCCAGCTCAGAGGAGGTAAGCCGGGCAGATACCAAAAGCACCCCCCCACACCGCCACAGTTCAAATGAGAAAACACGTAAAAAAGTCTCAAAACCAGACTTCCAGACCTCCTACAGCAACCCCAAAGGGAAATGAGATGGAACACTCTGATACTCAACCACCTGGACCCATTGAACTGGCAACAAAAGGGGATCTGGGAAAAATGAAATCAGAAATAATT
>NW_004624896.1:1730459-1747722 GCF_000247695.1 Heterocephalus glaber | reverse complement strand
ATTGTATACCTAAAATGTACCAATGATTAGAATGAATAATCGATAATGCAAAATAGGAAGAAAAGGTCCAAAGGGATAGGGGTAGTGGGAGGGGCAGGGGAAGGGAAAGAAGGGAAAGGAGAAATGATGAGAAATGGAAAAATGGAAATAAAGTAAATAGGGAAGGGTGGAGGGGGTGTAGGGAGGGCTAGGAATGGGGAAAAAACAAGAACCAAGATGCATCATGTACGGGTACAATTCCCAATGAAAAATGTAATTCTGTTGTATACCTACAATGTACCAATAAAAGAATTTAACAACAACAAAAAGAAGCAACTAGTCAAGTTTGCTGTGATATCAAGAAAGTGTAGCCACTACTATCTGAAAAGTGTGATATACTCACCCATTTTCAAACTGCCTGTTTGTCTCAGGCTGGGTTTCTTCCCAAAAATTAAACAGTGCAATAGAATAGACACAAAAACAGACAAAAAAAATCTGTTTTTCACTGAAGCAGACATCAAAGATATTTGCAGAAATATAAATCCATGTCACTGTTCTCACTAAATTATTTTAAAAACTCTATTTTATAGACATCTTACTCAAATAAGGTTAAGTGAATTAATAAATGTATATTTAAGTATCTAAATTTCAATTTCTAAGACTACAGTAAATATTGATAGTGATAACACATAATTAAAATTGGGGGACTTTAATAATTGTATGTGCTTTGAGTAAGAATACTTTTGCTGTATTTGTGTGCTCAAGGACTGGGAGCTGTGTACCTTATGTCAATTCACACATTTGAATTTCATGGGTGCTAATGTAGATTCCATTGGGATCCGAGGCACTTCAAGAGACTTAATTACTCAATAGTATTGCACAATGGGAAGAATGTACATTAAGAGATAGCCTCTTGGGGCAGGGATTTAGCTCAGTGGTTCCGCTGCCTGCCTCGCACGCACAAGATTCCCCAGTTCGAGCCCTGGTACAAAAAAAAAAGAGCCTCTTCTCAGTTTTTGGAAAGGCAGAATGAGAGAATGGACATTAAGCACAATGAAGGGATCCTCACTAGATGGTAATTATTATATGAATGCATCACAATGGAATTGTCTGTAGAAGTCTAAAAATAGGTAGCTGTTTACTCTTCGGATCATTTATTTTTACATTTTATTATGAAAATTTCAAACTTCTAGGAAAAGAAAGGATTTGATAATGAAAATCCAAATACCCACTGAAAGTTTACACTGTACTAGGTACAGGAGGTATTTGGGATATCAAACAGGTATAAACCAGAATAAAACCTCCCCATATCACATTGTAGTTAAAATGCCAAGAATGCAGAACAGGGAAAGACTATTGAGAGCCATGTGAGAGGAATACCATGTCACACATAAAGGCAAACCCATCAGAATAACTTCAGACTTCACTACAGAAACCCTAAAGTCCAGAAGGCCATGGGACAATGTATTTCAAGTCCTAAAAGAAAACAATACCAATCTAGATTACCGTGTCCAGCAAAGCTATCCTTCAAAATTGAAGGGGAAATAAAGATCTTCAAAGGTCAACATCACCCTGAAACCAAAACTGGCAAGGAAACACACAGAAAACTGTAGACCAATATTCTTTTTTGTTGTTGTTCCCAGGGATCAAACTCAGGATCAAACTTGTGAGAAAGGCAGTGGCACCACTGAGCTAAATCCCCGGCCCCTAGACCAATTTTCTTGACCAACACAGATGCAAAAATCCATAATAAAATACAAAGCAAATTGAACAACACATTAAAAAGACCATATACAATGATCAAGTTGGCTTCATTCCAGGGATGGAAGGATGGGTCAACATAAGTAAATCAATAAACATAATAATATACCACGTAAACAGAATCCACAATAAAAACTGCATAATCATCTCAATTGATCAGAAAAAAGCCTTAGGCAAAACTCAACATCCCTCATGATAAAAGCCCAAAGGAACTAGGATTTGAAGGATTATACTTCAATATAGTAAAGGGTATATATCACAAAACCACACCCAACATCACTCTGAATGGGGAAAATTGAAAGTATTTCCTCTAAAATCAGGGAAAAGGCAAAGATGTTTATTTTCAGCACGCTTTGGCTGGGGATGTGGCTCAGTGGCACAGTGCCTGCCGGGCAAGTGTGAGGCCCTGAGTTCCACTTCTGGTACAAAAAAAAAAAAAAAAGAGCACTTTTGTTCAACATGATTCTTGAAATTTTAGCTAGAGCAATTAGATAAGGAAAATAAATAAAAAGTACATAAATAAAAAAGAAAGGAGTCAATCCTTGATTGCAGATAATATGATCCTACACTTAACAGATCCTAAAGAAGCCATCAAAAGACTATTAGAGCACATAAATTAACTCAGCAAAGTAGTAGGATATAAAATCAACATTAAAAAACTAATGAGTTTTCTATATACCGATAATGGACTAGCTGAGAATGAAATCTGGAAAACAATTCCTTTCACAATAGCTTCCAAAGAACAAATTGCCTTGGCATCAATCTAACCACAGGGAGGAAAGACCTCTACAGTGAAAATTCCAGAACACCGAAGAAACAAAGAAAACACTAGACAATGGAAAGACTTCTCATGTTCATGAATGAGCAGAATTAGTATTGTTAAAATGGCCATATTACCAAAACACTGAAGTTCATATGGAAACACAAAAGACTCAGAATAGCCAAAGTAATACAAAGGAAAAGAAGCGAGGCTGGAGGTATCAGAATGCTGATTTCAAATTATACTACAAAGCCACAGTGACAAAATATCATAATGTGTGTTCAAAAATAGACATGCAGACCAATGAAGGAGAAGACATAGAAATAAACCCATGTGACTACAGTCATCTGATTCTGGACAAAGGAGCCAAAAATATAGGTTGGAGAAAAGACAGCTTCTTGAACAAATGCTGGTGGGAAGACTGAATATCCAAATGTAGAAGACTGAAACTAGATCCCTCTTTCTTTCCCTGTACAAAAATCAATTCAAAATAGATAAAAAACCTGTGTGTAAGGCCCTAATCTTTCGAACTGCTAAAAGAAAATGTAGGCAAAACACTTAGAGCCACAGACATAGGGAAAGACTTTCTGATAGGACTCCTATGGCACTGGAAATAATAGTTAGAACCAATAAATGGGACTACATCAAATTAAAAAGTTTCTGCAACAAAGAAACAACTAACAGAGTAAAGAAACAGCCTACAGAATGGGAGAAAATCTTTGCCAGCTCCTCTTCTAACAGAGGATTAACATCTAGAATATATAAAGAACTAAAATACTTAACATCAAAAGATCAAATAGCATAATCAACAAATGGGCGAATGAGCTGAACAGAAACTTGTCAAAAGAAGTACAAATGGCCAATAAGTATATTAAAATATGTTCAATATCTTTAGCCATTACTGAAATGCAAATAAAAACTACATTGAAATTCCATCTCACCTCAGTCAAAATAGCTATCATCAAGAATACAAAAAAAAAAAAAAAATAGGGCTGGGGATTTAGCTCAGTGGTTTTGCCGCCTGCTGAGCAAGCGCAAGGACCGAGTTCAATCCCTGGTACCAAAAAAACCAACCAAACAAAAAAATGCTGATGAAAACGTGAAGGAAAAATAACCTTCTACACTCCTGGGAGTAATGTAAATTAGTACAGCCACTTAGAGAAATCAGTATGGAGTTCCTCAAAACACTAAAATAGAGCTGCCATTTGATTTAGCTGCACCAATCATTGGTATATACCCAAAGGAATTAAAGTCACTCTGCTGTAGGGATATCTTAGTGCCCATGTTTATTTTGGCACTATTCACAATAGCCAAGACGTGGAACCACCCTGAGTGCCCATCAACAGACGAATGTATAAAGAAAATGTGGCACACATACACAATGGAGTATCATACCACTCTAAAGAAGAATGAAATTTTGCCACTTGCAGGAAAATGGATTGAGCTGAAGATCATCAGACTCAGATCTAAGCCAGACTCAGAAAGACAAATACTGCGTGTTCTTCCTAATATGTGGAATCTAAAAAACATGACAAGGTAAAGGGGAAGCTATTATTATACAAAAGGACTGGAATAAGAAGAAAAGGAAGGGGTGTAAATGTGGCAACGAGGAGAACAGATATGACTGAAATACATGCATTGAACTCTCCCTTCACCAAAAGCGAAGCTAGGGCAAGGGGGTGATGGGGAGGTAATACTGACCCAGGTGCATTGTATGTGCGTACAAATCAGCCAAAATAAAACTCATTAAAGTGTTTCACCAATTTGCCCTGATAATAGAAAAATTCACTATATCAACTATATCACTTATTTGTACATATCAAGCAAACCTATGAAGATGTTACTCTTGCTGTGGTCGAACTGCATTTGTCAGCAGATGTAATATCAAAATATTCCTTCTATGTTCTTCAATAAAATCCTAATCATAATGTTCAAAGTGTGTAGCCTGTTCTTTTTGTAAGAATACAATAGGATTTATTAACCATCTCTACCTACAGAATATCTGGGTTGGATAAAATCTTTACTAATTTGAGCAATGTTGATTTGGACTCATTTTTCTGTAACACAACCCTTTGTTTCCTAGGCTAAAAGCTAAGAACCAGGACTACTCCATGTACAAATATACATATTTTCAGTTATTTCTGTGTACTGTGGCAGCTTTTATCAATGTGATTTTACTTTGCAAGCTGAGTCCATTTGTACATGTTGAGGGGAAAGGTAGAGATTATTTTGAAGATAAAGAGAAATGAGAGGGTATGCTAGCTCCTTTCAAATATCCTGCCACTTAGCAGATCCTCAGGAAATATCTGCCAAAGGAATAAATAACTAGTGATGAAGAATGGTGGGAGGAAGGATAGATTTATTTCCGACTGGAGGAGGAGAATCAGTTTCTGTGAGGCCAACTGTGGTTCTTCCTCCAGATCTTCCTCCTCACCCCACTAACCCCCATTCTTCTTCCCCACCCCAACTGGAAACACATTTTTGAACTTGTCCTGGAAATCAAGGTTACAGTGTGATTTCCAGTATGAATGGAAGACGCATAATGCTTAAGGCACTTTCCAAGCCACTGACATTCTTAAGAAGCAAACAAACAAACAGCTTTATTAAGGTGTAATTCACATGACATAAAACTCACCCTTTAAAAATAGACAGCTCAGTGGGGTTTACCACATTCACAAAGTTGTGTGATAATTACAGTAGTATCTAATTCCAGAACATTTCTAACTCCAGGAATGCTGTGTATGCCTTCTAGCAACTGCTTCCATTCCTTCCTATTTCCAGCCTCTGGCATCCACTAATGTATATTTTGTCTCTGTGAATTTGTCTATTCTACTTGTTTTATATGAATAGAAGGCAATATCTGTTCTTTTGTGTCTGGCTTTCTTATCTTAGCATATTTTTGAAGTTCATAGACATTTTAGTATCTGTTAGAGTTTCCTTCTGTTTTAAGGCTGAATGGCCTTACATCCATTGTATGGATACGCCACATTTTATTTGTCCATTCCTCAGTGATAGATACTAAATTTGTTTCTCACTGATTGTATATATTGCTGCTATGTACAGCTACACACAAATTTTTGTGTGAACAATTCCATCATTTCATAATATACATATATATATATATATAAAACTGCTGAATAACATGATAATTCTATGTTTAGCTGTCTGAAGAATTATCTGTTTTCAGAGCAAATGCACATTTTACACTTTTTACCAGTAACATGCAAGGGTCTGATTTCTCCATATCACTGCTGACATGCTTCACGGTGTCTTTCAGGTTATGACCATCACAGTGAGTGTGAAGTGGTACCTTGTGTGGTTTGATTTAACATTTCTCTAATGATTAAAGATGTTGGCTGTCTAAAGATGTGATCATCGTCCATACCTTCTTTTACAGAAAATCCTGCTCAAATCCTTTGCTCATTTTTAGCTGACCTATCTGTCCTTTTGTTGTTGAACTATACACTCAGATGCTGTTATTCTTCCTCTTCTCGTGGCCTGTTTATTTATGTGCCAGAGACAGATCCAATTTATGTTCTCACAGTAAGGATCACAATGCAGCTCTCTCATCTGGTGGTGGCTTTTGAGACACAGGTTAAGAGACAAATAGGCTGCTGTCCGTTTAACCAGCAGACAGACTTTCCCTGTCTAAGGTGGCCAGACACCTGGGGCCTCCTGACACGGCGCAACTGCGATGTTTTCCTGTCCTACCAAAGTTATCAGCCATGTTCTTTCTGTCTCAAAGATGCTCTGGTTAGAATCCGAAACATACCACACAAGGCCTGGGCATGTACAGAGAGCTGCCCAACCATTCAAGAAACTCACAGAATGTAGATGTGCATTACCTGGGCATCATACTTTACACGTGGTGCTGAACAAGCAGCTGCTACCACTGGCCCTTGGAAATTGTTGTCCAAGAATAAGGGTCTTCCATAAAACTGTAGTAGATATTAAAATTGTATTTGAAATGCATGTGTGATATTCACCCAGGGACCAGAACCCTACAGTAACCCTATTTGTTAAGTTTCCACAATAGAGTCTCAGGTTTGGCCACACTGCCACTATAACCTACAGTATATGAGGAAGGGCATCGACATTGCTTAAAGTCTCCTTCTCACACAGAGAATTGCTTCTGTACTTCCTTGGACCCCTGGGGAGTTTCTGGCTGTTAAGACCTATGTTTAAACACAGTGATACACACTCCTTTCAACCCTTCAATTTGTGGGTAGAAAGTATTGTTGCTGTTTCAAAGCAGTGTAAGGCTTGGCCAAAGGCTTTTTCACTAATGTAGTCAAAATATTTGGAAAGGATATGGTTACCACAGCTTTCCACTGAATTCCTTCTGCTCTTCTGAGTTTTAAGAAGAGAAGGTGACAGACAGGCAGGGATTTGCATTGTTCCCATTGTTGTGAATAACTGCACAAAGAGTAAGTCACACTTAGATTCCAAGAGCTAGCTCACCATTCTATACAACCTTAATGAACTTCAACCTCCTGTGAGTACCATTATTTCTCAGGCCATGAAACTAAGCCTTAGAAAGTTACAGTGAATTTTCCAAAGCCGTGCAACCTTGGAAGTGAGCCAAAGCAATTTAACTTCAGTTAGTCAGACATCTCATCAACTCCTGTCTCCCTCCCTTCTTTTCCTTGCTTCTTCCAAAGAACTTTGAATCTTGACAGTGCCGGGAGCTGCCCTAGGGGCTAAAGGTGCAGCAGAGAGAAAAAAACTCTGGTCCTTGTGGTGTCCGTGGGGCGGGGAGGTGAGAGAGAATGCAGGCCAAGAACACGAACGAACGATGTCTCAGAGGTAGGTGGGGAGGCAGCCACCACTTTGCACAGGACAATCTGCAGTCTCCCCACAAATGCAACCTTGCAGGGAAGACCCGAAGGCAGTGTAAAAGCTACCTTTCTGTCAGGGGAAGAGGACGCTACCAGTGCAAGAGAGGAGCCGAGGCGGGTTTTAGTGGCAGGGTGCTCGGCATGTGCATGGCCTAAGGGTGCACTATGGCTAAACCCCACAGGAATCAACAGGGTGTCTGGGAGGAGTCCGAGAGGCTTTGGAGGCCACAGCAAGTGATCCGTGCCACAGAGTGTGACTGCAGGGACACAGCCGAGCGCTCTGGGCTCTGCTGATAACAGCTCATAGCAGCTGCGGTGATGACCAGAGGCGTGTGCCAGCCTTTCCACAAAGATGTGAATGGCCACGGGGGCCCAGCAGGACCTTCATGGCCACTGCAAGTGGACCCAGACTTCCCCAGGATGCAGTGACTTTGTGAAGGTGTGAAGGAGCCAGAAAACCAAGGCTGGGTCTAAGGCCTGGAAAGATGGAGTTTTTATTCAATCTGCAGGGGATATCACACTTGCAATGCTTCATGGATACTCAACCCTCAAGCTGCCTCCTCCCTTTCAATGCTTCTCTGTCAATAGTAACAAAATAAAACAATATAATACAGATAGTATCTGCTCACCAAGTGAGTGGACAGTGCAGTCCCTCTGGAAATGTTACGTATGTGATTTACCCTACCCTATCCCCACAATCCTATGACTTGGCCTCATTATCCCTGGGGCCCCTATTATTCTCTGTGGCCTCCTTCATCTGTATGGAGGGTAGGCATGGGAAAGGCATTGAGCACCACTGCTGAATTTCAACTTGTGGCCGAGGGCTTCTACGTCCTCCACTGAATGCAGTCATGTGAGTAACGGTCTCGTGGGCCCGTGAGGAACTACTATGTGAGAACAGCAGGCAACACTCACCATCACCTCAAGTTCTTCTTCTTAGGGTGCAGCCCTCCAGGATTTTAGTACCAATTAGACAGTGATCAGTCTGCTTGGTTCACACTGGATTTACATTTTCGTGGGATTCCATGGATCATTTTTCTTAATTTCAGCTGAGTAAGAAAAATTGGGAAAGAGTTCCCCATACACCCCAGTAAGTGTGTGAGGCATAAGCACATCCTCCTTCAGCTCTCTTTTTCTGTCATCTTGATTTACATCAGGAAGAGTGGCATTGAGATGGAGATGTGATGGCTGAACAGTTTGCAAGAGTCCCTGTGCAGCAGCAGTCCTAAAAAGATCTCAGGTGAAAACAGAAAATCACTCTCCAGAATGCATGCCTGGCTTGTCTGGACCCGTGGGCCCCGGCTGGAGAAGAGTGGGCAAGGGCATGGCAACTGCTGCTGGGAATCTGCCCACGTCGTGCCACACAGGCCGGCTCTTCTCATCTCAGCACCTGCCCACACGAAGTCTTTCCTACGCTTACATATCTCTGTCTGGGTATGTTTTCTGTTACTATGACAGAATACCCAAGACTAGGTCACTTATAAGTGATAGAGGTCCAAGATCATGCCATCTATTGGCATTTCCCTGCTCCTGGTGAGGGCCTCATACTGCACCATAACATGGTAGGAAGAGGAAGGGCAAGCAGATGCACACAAAAAAGACAAAATGGGAGGAGCAGCCTCACTTCATAACAACGCAATCTCACAACCCACATACGACTCCTGAGAAAGCAAGGACTCACACCGACAGATCCAGCCTGTCCCAGGAGAACTCTGTCAGTCCCTCCTAAACACCTCTCAGCACCACTGCGTTGAGAATCAAATTTCAATATGAGCTTAGGGAGGAACAAACATATTCAAACCCTAACAGAGCTCCATCTGCTATCGCACTGCAACCTCCATCTAGGCAGGGCCATGTCTTGCATATCTTTGCATCAACTGATATTTAGTGTTTTTATTTTTAGTTACTGACAATCCATTTTCATTGAAAGTTGTTGGGTTGCTTTTGAATGTTTGTTTGTATGGTTTCCACTCTGCCGTGAAGTGGACTTGTGAAGATTAGGTTGGACTAGAAGTCAGAAGATACAGTTTCCCACCACAGTTCCACGAGAGACAGCTGTGTGCTCACTGGAAGCACATGAACAACCTGAGCCTCAGCTTCCTCATGAATGGAACAAAATTCTTACACATGATCTGTAAGACATCCGTGAGCTTGAACTGCCTGTGATATAGATGGAGAGAAATCTGGAAGCCTTACATGATGGACAAGTGAGTGTATAGGGAAGAAAAATGTATGACAAGAATGGCCATTTCTCTGAAAAGAGGTTTTTGTGTATAAAGGGAACCTTAAAATCCAAATCCACTCCTTGGGCTACTGTTTATGTTGCCTAAAGTACTGATGAGAAGGTTATGTCATGTCTTGTTTTGTGGTTGTTGTCACTGAAAGAAAAGAGTTAGAGTCATGAAAAATCCAGCAAGGTATAAATACAAGGATAAACATGGTTTTGAATCTATATGGAGAGCCCAAAAGAACAGGCGTCCCAGAGAAAGAACCCAGCACTACTGCTCTCCTGAAATGTTTGCATCCTCCAAATCACAAGCTCTCTATTCTCCCAGTTCTCTTCTCTAGTAATCTAATAAACTACGACCAGTGGAAAACTTTTCACAAGGCTGTGGGAGCAGGCAAGACTCTGTTTTCCTAGCCACACAATAAAGAAATACCCTCAGGAGGGTTCACGAGGAGAAAACAGGCCAAAAGCCTCATCCACATGAATCAATGCTGGGAAATTTCAAGAGATCTCAAAAGCCTTGATGGCTTTTATGATGCTCTTGGAAATGCAAGATGAGGGCTGGATGATGCTTGTGGTTTACTGCATTTGAGTTAAATCTATTTCTCCTAGATTTTATCTGTAGTAGTCACTTTCTTGTCACTGAGACACAATACCAGACACCTGCAACTTAAAGAGGGAGAGACTGATTTTGGCTCACAGTTCAGTCCAAGGCCAGCGGGCTCCAAGGCAGAAATGGCACGGTGGACAGGCTTCAGCAGAGGACAGCTGCTCATCCATGGCAGCTAGGAATAAGAGTGAGATGGGAGGAGCCAGGGAGGAGACACAACCTTCCAAGTCTTGCCCCAGTGACCTCTAACCAGGCCCCACCTAACAGCACATTCAGCTCCCCCACTCATCAGTGGATGAATCTACCAATTAGTAGAGCACATTTGAGCCAATCATCTTCTAAACACATGAAGCTCTGGGGGACGCTTAAGATCGAAATTGTAACAACACAAGTAGAAGGTTTCTCTTCTGAAGAAATGGCATATTCCTTTTCTGAGAACATGTTATGGTGGGCTTTGACCCCTTTTTCCTCTAGCTACTAGGAAACTTGGGCTTTACTTATTATGTTCATGCCCATCTGGTTAAAATAGCCCAGAAGTATAGAATATTTGATATGTTCTCCTATAAAAGATCCAATACATTTTAAATTTGAAATGTGTGCATGTGCGTGTGTGACCATTAGCAATCTACTTCATCACTCTCCAGTCACACAAACTTCAAATGCTGGCTGCATTTTGATTCCTTCCTCTCTTTTTACCTCTTCCCCACTGTTCACTAATCCTCATCAGTTCTCGAACATGTTCTTCTCCACTCCCATTATAGCCACTAACACCAGGAACCAGCCTGCCTGGCTCTGCTCCCTCTTGCTGTGGTCTGAATTTTTGTGGCCCTCTGAAGTCCATATGGTGAAATCTAATCACCACTGTGTTAGGGTAAGCAAGTGAAGCCTTGGAGAGGTGACTGTCATTAAAGCCAAGCCCTCAGGAATGGGATTAGTGCTCTTATAAAGAGGCCTGGAGAGTTTTTAAAAATTGTTTCAGTTTTTTTTTTTCTTTTTTGCTCCTGCCACTTGAGGACACAGCAAGAAGATATCAGCTCTCATAAGAACTAAATCCATAGGTTCCTTGATCTTGGACTTTTGAGTTTCCAGAACTAAGAGCAACATATTTCTCTTGTTTATAAATTACTAAGTCAAATTGTTCTCTATAACAGCATTAGTGGACTAAGGTACCTTCCTCCCCAGTTCTCCCTGAATTCTGCTACACATTTATCTTTCCCAAACACACGTCTGATCTTGCCACCTCTACATACAAAAGCTTGCAATGTTTTGCCCTCATAAGAAAACTTTCCAACCTGCTGGCCTGCATGGCCTCCCAGGCCTCCTTGCTGCCTTTCGCTCACTCTGCTTGTGAGTCCCAGGGACTGCCCGCCATTTGCCTTCCTCCAGACCCTCCGGGCCCCAGACCTGCCTGTTCATTCCTCACTTCAGTGACTTAAAAGGTCAGCTCTCTGACTTCCCAGGGCAGAAGTCACTTCTGCTCTGAAATGTCCAAAGACATTTCTCTTCCTATCACTGTTTGTAATATGATGTATTACTAACAGCATGCCATCTGCGTATCGTCACGGAGAGAAGAAAGCATAGTGGTTAGGAAAGGGAAGTCTCAGGTTTGTTTTCTATCTGGATGATCAGGAATCAACTGACCTTGAGCAAGTAACTTACACACCCTGAATTTTAGTGTCCTCATTGGGAAAGTGAAGAAAATAATAACACAATTGGCCCTTCATATCCATAGGTTCCTTATCCATGGATTTAACCAGCTGTAAATTGAAAATATATGGGAAAAGCTGTACCTTTATTAAACACATACAAACTTTTTTTTTGTCATTATTCTCTAAAGAATACAGTGTAACAACTATATGGCACTTGCATTGGGTATTATAAGCAATGCAGAAGTGACTTAAAACCCACAGAAGGCTGTATACTATGGCATTTTATCTAAGAGACTTTGGCATCCACATGGGTGGCTCTTCCAGGGGATTTTTCCCAGGGCGTGCTGAAACTATTCCCCCATGAATGCCAAGGAACAACTAGATCTATCATATTAGGTTGTTTTCATGGCCAAATAAAATCATTAATACAGCAACTAAAACAGTATTCCACTTCCAGTAAGTATTCAATAAATGACAAGTACACTACTACTCTTAGCTCTTGGTTATACTCTTGTCTGTGGCTCTTTAAAACCTGTCCTTGAAGACAAAGCCAAGCAACTTGCATTAGTTACTTTCCCATCACTGGGACAAAATGCCTGATGCCTTAAACCTGATGGAGGAGAGGTTATTTTGGCTCATGCTTTCAGGTTTTATTTTATGGTCAGCTGGCTCTGAGGCAGAAGCAACTGCAGGGTGGAGCGGCCTGGCAGAGATGAGGTGTTCTTCTCATGGCAGCCAGGAAGCAGAGACAGAAGGGAGGCACCATGCACATAAACACACTCACACACTCTCCCACATAACACGCTCAGAGACACACCCCAGCCAGGCTCCACCTCCTAAAAGCACAAGAGCTTAACAATGGATTCATCCACTGATGAGTATAGCACTCCCATGATCCAATCACCTTCCAAATGCCCCACTTCTGACCGCTGAGACATCTGGGGGGCATTTTATGTCTAAACCGTACACAATGTGAACCTTTCATTGTGCCAGCATGGAGACCTCTACTGGTTCCAGCACTGAATAGAAACTCTAGTTTCAGGTTTCATTGACATTTGGCATTGAAAACTCCTGATTCTCAAGCATCAACTACAAGACAGCATACAAGGGGCTTCTGGTGTTAGCTCCAAAATGAGAAGACCTTGAAAGTGGTCCTGCTGGTCCTTACCATGCAAAGGAACTGGACTAACTGACAACGACCACTTTTCTTGGACTCGTTAGGTGATTCCAGAGAAAATCACCACTCTGAACTCTGAAGAGACAGATTAGCAGACGGAATCACAGTAGAGATGCATTTACCTGGAGCAGAAGCTGCAGGAATTAAAAATGAGTAGGAAAACTGAAACAATAATTTTAATGAATTGCTGGAGGCTAAGTGTGAAGCAACATGATAGTGAGAAACTTCTTGGGTGTATCCTCAGGGGTTCCTTTATCACCTTCACGGGCTTTATGTCCAGAAACCCTAAAAGGCTCTCAAATTGAACGCTCGAGAAAGGTCTTTTATTTTTATGGCAGGAGTAGGCTAACGTGATCACTATGAAATATACCCAGAGCATTTGTCATAACCGAGACCTACTCCAGCAGGGAACAGATTTTGTCGGACCTTACCCTCCTCTCCCCATCTTTCTGGCTCAGAAAGGGGCATAATGGATGAGGGTTAGGGCTTCCAGGAAACAGACTGGGGTGGTATAGCCAGGGAAGGGTATGTGGATAAAGGAAGAAAAAGAATGCTGGAGAAACACTCGTGAAGCCCAGAACACAGGCCACTTAAAGACTGAGGTGTGTAGTTGGCTCACAACATCTATGGGTTCCACAAACATAAATTCAACCACAACAGACAGAAAAGATTTAAAAATATTGCATCTGTACTGACTTTTCCTTGTAATTATCTCTGAAACAACACATATAACAACTATATATGTAGTATTTACATCACAATAAGCATATTATGAGTATTCTAGACATGATCTCTAGATAGAATTTAAAGTATATGAGAGAACTGCTTGGGTTCTATGCAAAAACTATACCATTTTACACACAAGTCTAGAACATCCTCAAATTTTGGTACCCACAGGGTTCCTGGAATCCATAACTTGTGGATACCAAGAGACTACTGTAATTACTAGAATCTAGGAAGCCTTCCTTTACCCATTCCTTACCACCACATGAGCAAGGCTCCAGACTAATAAAGTGGATTAAAGCTAAAAGAGCTAGAATATGTAGACTGTTTCTGAGGAGTACTTAGGGAGGCCCAACTCAAAAGAGAGACAAACAGGAGGATGATAGAAGAATTTTAAGCCTTCAGCAGCTAATGCTACAGCAAGCATTAAACACAGCCCAACTCCCACTCAGAACAACACATATTTTCATGCAGAAGGCCTATTGGTTTTGGTACCTGTTAACCAGTACAGCAGGCCTGACTTTCAGAAGAGCTGCTTGCACAGTGGCCACTGTTATTAATAATACAGTGTATATTTCACAATTGCTACAGATGCAATTCTTAATGCTTTCACCACGCCACAAAAATGACGTGGTGACTTGATGATATGTTAATAAACTTGAGTAAATCATTCTACAGCACATACATAGGTCAAAATATCACATTATACCTCATAAATATAATTATTATTTGTCGATTGAAAATAAATTAAATTAAGAAAAGCATATAAGGCATGACAGAAGAAAAACAATCAAGCAAAAATAATCAAAGAAACAAAGCAATCATCAGAACAATATTACATATGCTACAGAAGTTGTAATTATCAGATAAGGAATCTAAAATATCTATGATTAATGTGTTAAGGGTTCTACTGGGAAAAGTAGATGTTATGCAAGAATATGTAGGTAATGTAAGCAGGGAACTGCAAATAGTAAGAAAGTGTTAAATGGAAGTAATATAAATGAAAAATGCTGCAACAGAAACGAAGAATGTCTTTGATAGTCTCATCAGCAGACTGTCACGGCCCAGGAAGAGACTGGGCATGTAAAAGTAAGTGCAAACTTTGCAAACAAATGGAAAGGAAAAAATAAACATTAAAAAAGACCAAAATATCAAGAGCAATAGGGCAATTATGAAATATATAATCTACACATAATTCCAATATGAAAAGGAGAAGAAAGAAAGGAAAGAAAAGGAAATAGTAAAATAATGCCAAGCATTTTCCAAAATTAAAGACAGAAAACTAGAATAAGTTCAGAGAACACAAGGGTTAAAACAAACAGAAGAATATAAAAGAACATTTAAAGCACCACACAGACAAATTATATTCAACTGCAGATTACCCTAAACAGTCAATTTTGGAAAAAGCCAGGTCAGGGAGGGTGTCCATCTTAACCCGTGAGAAGCAAAGGCGAGTACAGCGCACTTCTTATCAGAAAACACGCAAGCGGGAGGGGCTGTGCAGGGAGGCGTGTGAACTCCTGGGAGTCAGAGTGGAGCACCAGCCTAGACTTCCACATCCAGATAAGCTGTCCCGCAAGTGAAGGGAAAATAGTTTCTCCTACAAATAAGCAGTAACAGAAAATGTCAAGAGCACATCTGGCCTGCCAGAAATGCTGAAAGAAGGCAGAAGAAAATGACATGTCAGAAACTCAGATCTCCACACAGAAAGGGAACGAAAAAGAAGGAACTGGAAATATCTTTTCTCTTTTACCTAAGCATTATAAAGACTGCTGTTTAAAGTAGTGAAGGTAACAACATGATTGTAACATGTAGAAGATGAACTAGAGGACAGCCATGATAAAAGGATCAGGAATTCTCTATATAAGTTCTTGTGCTGCCCTTGAAGCAGAATGCTATTATCTGCAGTAAATCTTGCTTTGTTAAAAACATAAAGCTTGAATTTTAAAGAAGCTACCCTTTTTATGTGGGACTGGAGATCAAACCCAGGGATGTTCTACTATGAGTGATGTCTTCCCTCTCCATTTATTTTTTATTTGGAGTCAGAGTCATACTAAGTTGCCCAAGAGGGAACTGAACTGAGGCAATTCTCCTGCTTCAGCCTCCCACAGTAATGGGATTACAGCCATGTGCCATGGTGCCTAACTTTGCATTTTTAAAAGAAGTATAATTTATATGCTAAGAGAGGAGTTAAGATCGAATCACATAAAACGCTCCATTGGAAATCTGCGAATTCAGAAATAAAGGAGAGGAAACAAACAGATTTGACTAATATAAAACCGTTACAAACTTGACAGACATTAACTCATCGACCTCAGTAATCACTAAGTGCAAATGCTTTAAATATAACAAATAAAAGGCAGAGTTCGTCTGATTGAATTTAAAACTGAAAGACCCAACTGTATGTTGTGTATAAGAAACTCACTTCAAATGTAAACACTCATTAAAATTGAAGGGATGGAGAAAAACACACCACGTTAACATTAATTAAAATTAAATTTGAGTAGCTCTGTTAACTTCAGGCCAAGGAGACTTCAGAAGAACGAATTTTTCAAGGGTAGAAAATAACATTACATAATGATAATGGTGTTAATTCTCCAAGAAGGCAAAACAATCCTTAATACGTATATAGCTAACAAAAGAACATCAAAATATTTGGCAAAGAATTGAAAGAAATGAAGAGAAATTTGTAGTTTATAGAGACTTCATCATCCCTCTCAGTAAATACATTTTGTCAGCTATGAAATGGCAGACCCAAAATTCAGATCTGAATGTAAGAAGAATGATTTATGAATCCTCAACTTTCTTTTTTTTCCCATTTGTTTTGTTTTTGTTTCTTGAGAAAAGGTCTTGCTATGTAGTTCTGTCTGGCCTTGGACTCACCATGTACCCCAGGCTGGCCTTGAACTCAAAGCAATCCTCCTGCCTCAGCCTTCCAAGTGCTGGCATTACAGGCATGCAACAACACACTCAGCTACCTCAACTTTTTATTTAATTAATAAACTTCCAGTAAAAAACAGTGCACCAACATGTGCTTGAAATTGTTTAATAAATGCTTAAGAATTTGATATAAAGGTCAAAATAATCTGATGATAAGCATTAAATATCCTTACAAAGGTTCACAGTTTTTTAATTTAGAGAATACTTTATTAGTTTCTGTAATCAAACCCATGTAGATAAGACCTTATATATTTAATACAGTGCGTTACCCCTGTACAAATGAAAAAAAAATTAAGTTTAATGTTTCTAGACCAATATGGCCGTTAATTTCTGTACAATGCCAACTCAATACAGTAAACTGGGATAACTTTTTTCAAAGTTGACAGCACAGTCAAAGTTTCCAAAAATTCAAATTATATATATATGTATATATACATTTATAAGATAAATAGGAAATGGGGAGAGGTTCCAGTGATTCCCAAAATTACCTACTGTTGTTTTAAAATTTCTAGTCCAATATGGCTGTTAATTTCTGTACAATGCTAACTCAACACAGTAAACTGGGATAACTTTTTCCAAAGTTGACAGCACAGTCAAAG
>NW_004624896.1:1702380-1730359 GCF_000247695.1 Heterocephalus glaber | reverse complement strand
ATTTATATAAAAAGACCAATAATAGCAGTATGTTATGCATCAATAGCAGCAACAGCTTTTCCAGGTTCTGCAGTCATGTGAACAAAATTATAGAGACATCCAGCACACTCCATTAAAACAAGAAAGAAAGTAAAGAAAAGTACCCAGAAAACAGCAAAGTTCTGTTACTGTTGTGGGGCCTGGCACCATTTTTTTAATTAGTTTTTTAATCATCATCTGGAAAGAAAATATTCTAGAGTAACATTATTAAAAACAGCTCTGATAGTGCTTGCTTTGGCAGCACATATACTAAAAACAGTTCTGATGAAGCACGGTCACTATTATGTATCTTAAAGCAGGTAGAAGATATTTTACATTTGCAGAGGTATGATACAATACTGTCCTACAGCTATAATACTAGAGGTTACAATTAAAAAGGCGCTATTTCAGACTTGATTCTACTTTTCCAGCAGAGGGCCCAAAGGATGATATGACCCAGCTCTGTGAAGAAATGTACTGTCTTAGATAGGATTTCCTTTCATTAACGGCACAGTTTAATTACTTACTCTCTTCATGAACATCAGCTAAAATTGTTTTTAAAAAACCTGGAGTAAACACAAAACACTAGAAAAAAAAAAAGGATTCATACGAAGATGATTGAGTGAAAGCAAGCAAGACTCAACCGAGCTAGTATTTTATCAAATCTGTCATGTTTGAAAGGTAAGAGCTCCACTGAAGAGAGGAGATGCCAAGTGGTAGAGCTTCAAAGCTTCGGACCACAAGCAAAATACTGCATCCTTTCAAAGAGAAGTAGTAGGCAAACATCACTCATTTGGGTGTGTTCAAGGATGCCAACATTAATATTTAATTATCAGCTTGCTCATCCAGGAAGAAGGGGAGATCAGTTACTACTGTACTTTGATTTTGTTCAACCCAATCACTATGTTACAAAAATATCAAGCTGACATAGAAAAAAATAAGGCTTCCCTATCCAGTACCAGTTACTTACAGTTCTTCACCTCCAAGCCTATAAACACTAACCATACCCAAAGAACATAAGGGACCAAAGAAACCCTGTGATGCATTAGCTGGGACCACTACATTGTTCAGGCTGAACTATTCCTGTGTGGTGTTATTCTCCTCCTACTTCTGGTGTTTCATCTAACCATAAAGATTTTTAGGTCTTCTGACTGAAGATGCATGGCCATCAACCAAGCGAATGTTATATGGTAGATGGAAGCTTGCAAAGCCTAATATAACTGGTGCAGCAGCGTGTGAAGGTTCACCGTATTTAACAGAGCTAAACTGAAAGAATATTTAAGCTACTCAGCTCTGTCCAATATTAACTTTTCATTAGAGTAAAACACCTTTAGAAAGACTGGTTAACAGAATGAGCCCTGTAAGACACAAGCCAGATAGCAAAATTTATTTGTAATGACTTTCACAGTCTGTACCACACCTATAAAAATAAAAACAAGTCATCAAATTGCCTTGCTAAAAATTAAGATTACTAAGGAAATTCTTCATCTAAAGAAGGCCAAGAAATTGGCCTCATGATCTCTATTCCCCACATAAGCTAGTACCTGAATGCATGTTCAGTCAGAATAAGCTAGCTATTGAGAAAATTCATGATGTGTCTCATGCTACCAGAACAGATCATACTATTTATAACATGATGCCCTAAGATCCTAGTGCTCTTTAGTTTTTCTCTAAAAATACATCATTGACAGTAATATGAACCATGTGTCTAACACACTTACCAAACCGAGAAATAAAGTACTTCCTTTTATCAGCAATGCTGCTTTCACTTTTATTAGAGCTCTAAAGCTTTGTACTTTCTGCAAAGTCAAAACCAATTTCTTGCTAGCATAGTTCAGGAAAAAAAAAAACAGGTGAAAAATGTCTCAAGTCGTGTAATTTTTAAAATCATGGTCATTTAAAGGAAGGACACGTGTCTAAAATGTGGTATGGGGTCCATCTTTCAGATGTAAACAATGCCTGCATCTCATGCATATGCTCTCCTAGCAAAATACTATAACTAGATGGTTGGAGCTCTATTCCCAGAGTGCCAACCAACCCAAACTGAACTTCAGCCGTACCTTCTTTATTTTTCAGTTTGTTTGTTTCCTTTTCTTTGAGATGTGACTCAAGATCCTGTAGATGTGTGACATTCTGAATCAGTGACAGCATCTGTTCTCCTGAGCTAATTCCTTACTTATTCAAATGGCAGTCCTCAGAATGAGGCATTCCACGAGTCATCATCTTGAGCTCTCAGCATGAATGATGTACCTTAGCCACCTACACAGAGTGCATATCTATTCAGAGCCTACTGTGAACAAGGCATTTAGGAGTACACAAGAGGCAAGCTCCCTAACCTCCAAAGAGCTACAAGACCAAACTTTTCAAAACTACTAAGTGTACAGCAAAGGTATTTATAGTC
The DNA here is from genome assembly GCF_000247695.1 of Heterocephalus glaber. The sequence continues at coordinate 1,727,940 of NW_004624896.1, read as the reverse complement.
AAAATGCATTGACAGACATTCTTTCTAATTATATTTTGACTTCAATGGCCCAGCAGGGGAAACTATCTGGTTTACAGATTTCCTATTTCCATCATTTCATGCTGTTACATTGACAGCAAGAAGTACGTCTGAAATGCTTTTGTTTCACTGCAGAACCAAGCACTGCGAGACAGGCTGCAGGGTATTCTACCCTCTGGATCTTCTCACCCCGACAAAACAGATGTGCACTGCGGTTTCCCTAAATCACAGAAAGCTAGACTCTCAGTGCACACTCCTCCCTTCTTTCTTTATCCAACCACAGATGGTCAGAGAGGCTAGTGGCCCATCAAAACTCAGTGCCACGGGAGCAGCTGTGAAGCACAAGCAAGATGTGTTAGAGGAGAGCAGTGGGTCTTAGAAGTGTTTCTGATAGAGATTCGGTGCTCACAGGTGACTCTCAACATTGTGTTGCTGCTGGCTGTATCCTACCTTTCACATGCACCCTGACATGATGTGACACTTTTGCTACATGTTCTTTTACTCCTGGGAAGTTCTCAAGAGCTCAGACCACAGGGCAGAAGCAAGTGGAATGGTCCATATCCAGGGCTCACTTATTCAGGCAGAACCTTCTAAATTAGGATCCAGAAAGCAGCCTCCTCACTATGATTCACTCAGGAAAAAGGATGAAGAACTGGGGAAAGAAGATCCAAGAAATGCAATTTAATATATTGTTTACAAACAACAGCCACAATGCTCTGAGGGACAATGTACCAGCTTCTCCTCTGACAGATGCATCATCTCCTTAGCAACTTGGAGGACTTGCAGATCTTGGAGTCCTCCTGTCCCCTTTCTGTCTGGAAAGCAGAGAGTTGTCCTGTACCCTGGCCCTTGTTTTTCATCCAGAGTATGGATAGAAACTATGGAGAACACATGTTTTGAATAGCCTAGAAGAGATCTCTAGCTTTGATGCTTGTTCTCCTTAGCTAGCACCTGCCCCAGATACAAGCTGCATAATGAAGACAATCCTGGACTTCCACAAGCAAGAGCTGAGTTCTTACTATCACTCCCAACACACACTGAGTCATTCTACTGTAAGAGTCCCTCTATGCTTCTGCTAAAGGGGTGGTAAGTGGGGAGAAGGAGTCCGAGTGTGCTTCCAGCAGACTGACCTCAAGTTATGCACACACTAGGGACTCTCTATGCCCCCTGGCCCTGGGGCTGCACCAGCCTGAAAAGAGAGAGGATGAGGATCTGTCCTTTGTGGCAGCAGTGGAGCCTGGGCACGCTGACACTGAGATCTACTGGCTGGCATTTACTCTTCTTCCACATTATGTAATCACCTTGGGCGCGTGCAGCACTGCCTTTGAAAACTCTGAAAATCAGGCAGCTTGCAGCCAGCTTTAACATCACTGCAACAGTAGCGATGTTTTCCTAAGACTTTCTCCAGAGTCAACATAGTTAGAGTTGACACAGCTGTCAGAGATAAACTGTACCATATATCTTTAAAATTTCCATCACAGATGGTTTACTGAAACAGAGCCATGCCCCAATAAAATACACCCTTATCTTGTGGCAAGAGAAGTGGTTTTGGGGGGATTTTTTTGCCCCAGTTGTCCTCTTCCAGTAATAATAACAATAGAGGTCACAGTAGTAACCCAGAGCCTCTCTGGAGCAGCGGCTGAATTCAAGAGCAGACTCTAGACCCGTTCTGCTGTGCTCAGCCCCAGTGAGGTCCTTGTCCCAGGTGACCCCAGCGGATTACCTCATGCCTCTAGCCAGTTTTTCAGCTAGGAGAGGTGTTGGCAAAAATCCAGACTCCAATATCATTGTTACAATCAAATGAGCTGGTGACTGCGGGCTGTGTGGTGAGCGCTGCCTGGAGCATCCTGAAGGCACCCATGTCTGAGTTAGGGAAGTGAGGACCTCCGATTTCCAGCACTGAGCTCCTTGAGTAGGTCCCACACACAGAGGGTGGATGGAGGCTTCCGGACACTCAGTTTGGTTTTTAAAGTTTTAAAAACTTTAGTATATGCATGCATTATTTGTAACAAAAACACGCAAAATAACCAGGGATTACCTATTTTTACTTCCCCAAATAATGTTTTCTATCAGGACTTAGACAAAGAATTAGAAAGTCAAATAATACTTTTCCATAAAAAAGTTTAAAGCAGTGTGGTAGGGCCCCTTCCTGTCAGGGGGGGACTTTTCCAATGCAGCTGCATCAGCCTCTGTGCACACTGTGCAGTCTGATGTGACTCGAACACAAATCACACCCAACCAGACTGCAGAATGTTAATGTGTACCCATCAGACTGTAACATGTTAGGGAACGCCCCTATAGGGAGACAAAGACACAAACATTGTATCAAAGGGACAACTGTGCCATGTTCAGCACTCAGCCCTTGGATACGAATCCACGGAGTCAGTGCCGGCAGGAATAAAGGTGCTTCCTGGGAACAGGGCCTAGGAGTCTCGTCTCTATACACAAATCTGGCATGGCACTAGTATCAAGTGCCTTTCCCCCACCTGCCACCACACTAATTAAATTACCTCTGGAAGGCCACACTCAGAAACAAAACAAAAATTCTGGACTAGAGAGCAAACACATGGCGTGGTTGTTGGTCCAGGAACTACTGAGTGGTTTCAAGAGTCTTTCAGGCTTCTGCAGTCTGCTCCTTTCTCACAGAGTCCCAGTCATCTTGCCCTTCTCCCCTCCAAAGGGCACTCCAAGACAGAGAAGCTCGCACCCTGCGGCTCTCCCAAGAAGTAAATCTGTGTACAAAACTGTGTACCATAGCTACGGGAGGTGTCCGAAGGGACTCTGCTCTCCAGAGTAAAGCGGTCCTGGTTTGCCTGATTTCCTTCGTGTACTCCCCAGGGGGTTTCTGCCCCATCACACAGCAACTCCGGACTCAGTTGGGCGCAAAATAAAAAAATGTCTGAGTGCTACATAAATCACAGAGGACATCATGATCTTGTGGCTAGAAACACTGAAGTTTTTGTTCCACTTTACTGACTTCACTTCTTACTTTATGCAAGTTGTGAGAAGCATGAAGGTTTTCTGACATTGTTGACTTTGTAATATTTGCCTTTTAAGGATCATAGTTCCAGGAACCATCGGTGGCTCTTGCAAGTCACGAGTCTTATGGAGAGGAGCGTTGACCACCCCCTTGTTTCGGTTTCAACCCCTCCAAAGCCTGCTGTTCACAAGCACTCCTGGCACAGACACATGGCTACTGTGGAGTCTCCCCAAGGGAAAGCCAGCCTAGCTGAAAGGTTCCATGAGCATCGGCTGTTTTACCCTGGAAGACCTTCCCTGGGCAGAGTGCGCTGCCTGCGGGAACTCAGGCAGCAGAGGCCCTGTGCAGCCTGCCCCACGGTCACGCCTGCGTGGGCAGCCCTGCACCCTCTCAACGGCGGCTGCAACATGGCTGTGAGGTGGACTTTGCAAAGCCTGTGCCTAGAGTCCCTCCCACTGTGTTAACACTTGTTGGGACTCCCCGCTTGCAGATGTGGCAAGAAGTTGCAGAGGGTTTAGAGAGCTGAAGAATGTTCTCTGTCCTAAGATCTGGGCCAGGTGCTGTGAGACACAATGAGGGATGCTGGAAAGTCACCTCCCAGCCTCCCCTGGCAATCCTCCCACCTTCCACCCATGTGGGATGCTTGAGAAGGGGGCATAATGGCCACAGGGATCAGTCACTACAGAGCACCCAGGGTCAGCTCAGCGGTGAGGAGCAGGGCTTAGGCTTTGCTGCAGCTCACTTCTCTTAGCAGTGCCACGACCAGGCTTGTAACCCGTCTGAACAAATTACTTCACCTGACACTGGAACAAAACACGTCATCTTCAGGACTGGGCAGGCAGAGCCAGTGCAGTCTTCATAGCAATGGTTTGCCATTTTAAATGAGTTTCCAGCTAAAGTGAGGATGACAGTTGATGTGAACAGAGGCCAAAACCCTACTCGATCCTCTTTTTAAAAAATTGATTTTACTGGTAAACTTTTAAAATACATGATGAGCACATTCATCATAGAGAATTTGTACCTCTGCCTAATATATCTAGAGTCTTCTTTTTCCCTGTCTTTCTCCTCCCTTTAACGCTTCCCCTCCTTATTTACAAAAGCTTGGTTTCCATCCCCCCACCTTGTTCCTCTTCCCCTTTGAACATTTTCTTCCTATCTTCCAGGATCTATCATCCATTTTGGTCCTTATTTACACTTTCAATTCTTCACACAAGAGAAATAATGTGATATTTAAACACGTGTGTCTGAAATATTTCACTTAAAAGTGTGAGCTCAAAGTGAATCCATTTACTGAAAATGTCTCAAATTTATCCTTCTTATTGGCAGAGTAGTACTTCCTTATGTATTTAAAAACCCCACATTTTCTTTATCCATTCATCCCACGATGGGCCTCTGGGCTGTTTCCAAGATTTAGCTATTGCGAATTGTGCGGCTATAAACCCTCGTGTGCATTTATCACTGTGGTATGATGTTGGTAACTCTTTTGGGAACATACCAAGAAGAGGAATAGCTGGCTCAAATGAAATCTTCAGTTTTAGTTTTTTGAGGAATCTCCACGTTGATTACCGTATTGGTTGGACCAATTTACACTCCTACCAATAGTGGAGAAGGGTCCCTTTTTCATTTGCTATTGGTGGTTTTCTGTATAATGGCTGTTCTTTCTGGAATGAGATAGAGTTTCAGCATTGTTTGAATTTGCATCTCTTGAGTGACCAGTGATGTTGAACATTTTTTTTTCATATATTATTTACTGTTTGTACTTCTTCATCTGAGAAGTGTCTGTTCATTTCAGATGCCCACTTTGGGGTTGGGTCTTTAAATTTAGGGGGTCTGATTTTTTGAGTTCTTTGTTTTAGATATTAGTCCTTTGTCTGGGGAATAGCTGGTAATTGTTTTCCATTCTGTTGGTTGTCTCTTCACTCTGTTGGTGGTTTCTTTTGCTGTGCAGAACCTTTTTAGTATGATGAGTTCCCAGGTGTTGATTCTTTGTAATATTTCCTGTGGGACTGGGGTTTTGTTCATAGTCTTTGTTTATACCTATGTCTTCAAGAGTTCTACCCATTTTATCTTCCAGTAGATTGTTTCTGTTTTAATATTTAGATCTTTGATCCATTTTGATTTTGGTTCAGTGCATGGTGAGAGATATGGGTCTAGGTTTAATTTTTGGCATGTTGCAAGCCACTTTTACCAGCACCATTTATTAAAGAGGCTGTCTTTCTTCCAGTAAAGGTGTTTGGTTCCTTTGTTGTAGATAAGGGAGTGAGCGTGCTTGGGGTTGTTTCTGCACCTCCTAATTTGTTCCACTGATCCTCGGGTGACCCGATCCTTTGTAGACTCCAATACTACTCTCTTAGAAGGAATCACAGTCTATCCAGCCTCATCATCCACGTCTGGCAGCCCCATACCAGATGGGGAAGGCAGAGACCAACGTAGGGAGAGAATGGACCCTTAGGCAGGGATAGAATAAAGACTCAGGCCCTTTATTGAGAGTAGAAAAAGCAGTCTCTATGTGGCTATAAGCAGCAAGCAGTTTTCATGCAGCTTTGTGGTCTGAAGCTGATGGCTGCAGTTCTGATGCCTGCCTCTGTTCGGGCATCACTGTCCTCCTGGTGCAGGTTGCCATGCCTACCCAAGTTCCCTCTTAGCCCACAAGACCAAACCCCTAGCAACAGGCCCAATATCCAATCAATCAAGTGTTGACCTTCAGGCATGTGGAGATGGGGCCCTTACACCCTAACAGGACCACAGCCCCAGATTCAGCAGTGCTCCAGCTCTCTGAGTGGTCTTGTGCTGCTTCCCCTTGCAGTACCTCTGATAAAGTACTTTCACTCTGCATTGATCTCTTCATCTGTCTATGTCAGAGAGAGGCACAAACTTGGCGAGGGTGGGTGTGGGGACCCCTAGACCTCAGACTCACGGGACATAGCACCAAGAGGGGCTGGGAGAGGTCACAAAACCAGAGGAGGACTGTGAGGCAGGCAAGGGCAGTAGGTGGCAAAGGCCTGTTTCACACACAGCGCAGGGCTGTCTGGTGCAGTTCCTAATGGGAACTCTGTTCCCAGGACAGCATCTTCATTCTCACTCACAGGTCCAGGCTGTGGGATCCGACTGTCTCCTAACAGGCTGAAAAGCTCCCTCCAGCTGCTGTCAAATCATGCGGTTCAAGAGACGTGTGAGCAATTGAGACTGCAATGCTCTCCTCCTGGAAGATGGGATTCCTTTTGGAAGTCTCACACCTGAACATTTGCTTTGGGGGACACAGGGCCACTGCTGACATCTCTCAACACCCGCTGATTGCTCCAAAAGGGAGAAAGGACCTTCAAGGAGCACTTGTTCCCTTCCTTAAAGGGAAAAGCCATGGAACAGTGTCCTGCGGGCTGGGAAGCTCCGCCTGGCAGATGGACTCCTTCATCTCGGCACTTCTCTCAGCTAGAGAACAAGGAGATTTTTCCCTTGGCTGAGTTTAATTCAGGAACACCAGTTATGAAGCATCTGAATGAGTCAGGAGTCCTTACTTCTCTTTCCAGGTCTGATCAACAAAAGTTCAGAATGAAAAACATTTGGCTGTACTCTGCATTCTGCACACACAAGGAGAAAACAGGTATTAGTGGCTCCTAAAAATAAACCTTAGCTGGTTTGTTTGTATCTCTTCACAGGGAATAGGATGTTCCTGGAGTCTGGCAATGAGGCTGAATTTGGGCTTCCTGTCCTGTTCAGCCTGCCTCCTTGCCTTGAGGGGACAAAAGTGACCATGAAACACAGATGGTGCCTTCCTGTAGGCACTGGGCACGTATTTGGACCATGACCCTCCCAGCACGGCTCAAGAATCTTTTCCTCCTTCAACATTCCTCCCAGACCCCGTGGCCATGAAGAGATGTGAATATGGTGACCCAGTGTCCAAATCAAGGTCAGAGGCAATAAACTGAGCTTCAGGCCAGAAAACTGTCACAGTGGAAAAATTTGATCGTCTTCAATTGGTTTCCATTGCTCTTTGGACTGGCATCTCATCATGGCAAATGTGTTTTAAAAGAGATGAAAAGGATACTTGCGGGGCAACACTTAAGAGAAATGAACAAATAACCAAAGCTCTCCCACTGTGCTCCTGGTTAACTGCACGCTAAAGACTGTGTTGGCCAGTAACAGTCTGGGATACAAGTGCTAAAGGCAATAGGCATCTGTTTTCCTTCCTCACCACAAACAGGGCTCACTCTGAGAGCCACCCAGGGAGCCTGCACAGTAGACTCCAGGTTCCTGAGTGGCCTTGGCAGAAGCTCATATGTGGATCAGTGACACGATCTCCACAGGATCAGGAAATAATAAATGAATGACTAGTGCTGCTTAGCTTGAATACTCTCTCATTCCACATTTAGGGCTAAATTATAGTTGGTTCAACATGTCTGCCTGTGGGTTACATTTCCAGGGTTCTACTAGACACCTACTGTGGTTCTCCTTAGGTTCAGCAACAGCAATTCAAGAGTATTTGGAAAACAAAAATTCTAGAAAGTTCTAAAAAGCAAAATTTGAATTTGTCATATGCTGAGCACTCTGCTGAATCCATGTGAATGAAGTCATGGGTAGGCACTGTATTAGGTATTAAAAATAGTGCAGAGAGAATTCAAAGTATAAGGGAAGTTATGTACAGGTTATATGCAAATACTACACGATTTTATATAAGGGGCTTTAGAATGCACAGATTTTTGACATGGAAAGTGGGGCAGTCTTAGAACCGATCCACTGCAGATAATGAGGGATGACTATTTAGTATCTGTCATATAAAATGTTCATTTTCATGCTACAGAGAACATAAAAACATGCTATTGCACTTGAACATAATTTCCTATAATCCTTTAGGATATGTTCTTAACAAGTATATAGGCAGAGGCTTCACAAAGGCATTTGGCTAATTTGGAGTTGCATGAATCATGAGATTTCTTTTGTGTGTGTGAGATTTAGGTTATGCATATACATCCATGTGCACATTTCCATCAATTTCTGTGGGCTTTTATCTTTTTTTTGGTACCAGGGATCGAACTCCTGTCCTTGGGCTTGTGCAGCAAGAGGCGAAACCACTGAGCTAAATCCCTGGCCCCTTCTGTGAACTTTTAAGTCAAGACTGGTCATATGACTGGGTTTCAAATACAGAACCGAGAGAACTCTAGAGGTGCAGAGCATGTATCAAGAAAGGTGTTGGAAATAAAGCAAAAAAGTGGGAAGAGACGAATTGTGGACATCACTGATGTTGAAAGAAACACAGATCTGAAGATGTGCAGCTCAGATGAGGGTCTCAGCCTGTTTTCTGACAGCACCATGAGCTATGGACAGGCCACTGAACAAATGAATCATGGGCATCCACGAGGGAAGTGCTGTCAGTACAAAAGGCAACAAACCGGGCTCAACCTCAGACTGGCCTTCCTTAAGGGCAGCCTGCAAAGTGTACTTCCTCTTTCTGAGTAGCCCTGCAGGGAACAGGCATGTGGATTAGTGGTCTATATGGCTACTAGCAGCACAAATGCTTGGGTGTCCAAGACTTATGTAAAAGGTATCCCAATAACTTGCTCATATTAATTCCACATTGAAATGATCATGTTTGGGGTAGACTGTATTATATAAAATGTAATGGCAAAATTGAGGTTACCTGTTTATACTTTAAAAAATGTGACTTCTACAGAAGTTAAAATGAATCTGTGCCTTGCGTGATAGTTCTGTTGGACAGCACTGATCTAAGAGAGATCAGGAAAGAAGAAGAGAATCTGAACGTGGAGACTTTGCAAATAAAGACTGTGATGCCTCTCAGAAGACACAAAGAAGATCTCTTTTGTTGCTTCTACTTTTGGGGGACACCAGCTGGGGCTTTTATGTGGACCTATAGATCACTTTAGGGTATACTACTATCTTAAATTTACATTCCCACTCACAGTGTAGAAGGGTTCCTGTTTCCCCACATCCTCACCAACATTTGTTATTATTTGATTTCTTGATAATAGACTTTCTTTCTGAAATAAGATGGGATCTCAATGTTGCTTTAATTTGCATTTCTCTCATGGCCAATGATGCTGAACATTTTTTCATGCAATTGGCCACTTGTACTTCTTCTGAGAATGGTTTATTCATTTCAGTTGCCCATTGTTTGGATTGGATTTTTGATTTTGGGTGGTCTAATCTTTTTCAGTTCTTTATATACTTTAGATATTAGTTCTCTATCTGAGCATTAGCTGGCAATTTTTTTCCCATTCGGCAATTTGTCTCTTCAGTCTATTGGTTGCATCCTTTGTTGTGCAGAAGCTTTCAGATTTGATATAATCCTATTGTTGATTCTTGATGTTATTTCTTGCACAAGTGAGATTCTGTTCAAAAGTCCTTGCCTGCACCTATGTCTTCAAGAGTTTTACCTATTTTATCTTTCATCACATTAAGCATTTCCATTTTAATGTCCAGGTCTTTGATCTATTTTGATTTTGTTTTAGTACACAGTAAGACCTATGGGTCCAGATTTAGTCTGCATGTGGAGAGCCAGGTTTCCCAACAGTATTTGTTAGAGGCTGTCTTTCCTCCAGTGTATGCTTTTGCCCCTTTGTCAAAGATCACATGACTGAATTGCCTAGGGTTGTTCCTGCTTCCTCTGTCGCACTCCACAGATCCACTTGCCTAGTTTTGTGCTAGTCATGTGTTGTTTTATCTCTGTAGCTTTGTTATATTACTTGAAATTCAGGATTGTGGTTTCTCCTCGTGTACTCTTGTTGCTCAGGATTGCTCTGCTGTTATGGGTCTCTTCAGTGGTTTGTCCTTTTTAAAAGCAAGCTTATTTCAATCAGCATGATTTTTAAAAGTCATACTATGCATCAGAACATCTTTGCTGTTGCAAGTATTAGAATATCATTAATTATTAGGAAAATGCCATTCAAAACCACAAGAAGATAATGCAGCATAGCCATGAAGATGGCTATTATCAATAAAAAGGAAAAACAGACCATGTTTTGATGAAGATATAGAGAAACCAGAATCCTTTGAGTGGCTGATAGGAAAATAAAATTATGTGCTGCCGTGGAAGAGAATTTGTCAGTTTCCCAAAAAATTAAATTTAGAGTTATCATGTAAACCATCAATTCTATTTCTAGGTATATATACTTAAGAATTAAAAGCAATTTCTCACACAAATCCTGGGTTTGATCCCAGTACCAAAATTAGTAGTAATAATAGCAACAACAACAACAAACTGCTCTGTAGCAAATGATATCACCGCGTCCCTGTGCATGTACTGGAAAATTTTATACATCTTTCATTGTTTGAGATGTTTTGCTTGTGCCACTGACAGGCAGTCACAGCCTGCTCAGGTAACAGTGTCCTATTAGGGAATTTACTACCGAAGCACATTAGCACCCACAGGATGTTTAACCCTAGCTCATTTATTGGTGTGAAGCTTTTCACCTGCAAAGACAGTTGTCTATAAAGTAGAAATATGTTGCAATCACTTCAATGATTATGTTAAATCTTGCTGTACATTCTGGGTAGTTTTCCTAGCTTCTGTTTGTAAGATACAAAAATACATTTGTTCAGTTTTGTATTGTTTCAATTTTCAAATGGAAAAACTTAAGCTTCCAATTATATTTAACTGAAAAGTAACATGATACTGCAAGACAAAAAGCCTACTACATTTTCAATTGCTTGTCAGTATCACGATCAGCTTTTCCTGATAATATAAACCAACAATGTAGACACAAATTATACAACGAACTGATACTAATATAATTGTCCTCCATAACTCCAAATTATAAAGGCAGGTTTCATTAAGAATGTTATCCGCACTTATAAAAAAGCAATCCTATACAGATGAGTGAATTTCATACATGTAAATTAGTTCGATAAATTGTTACTTTAATGCACAGTTACATACTTTGGCACTCCCAGTTAATTTGTATTTGATAGAATGGCTCTATAGGGCACTCTCAGTTATGACAGGAATAGATTCTTATTTCTCTACCTCCAGATTTCTTTGACTTGGTTTTTTGCAAAACCTTTCTAGGCACACTGTGAAACTGAGCAGAAAGCACAGGGTTCTCATGCCTCTCTTTCCTTTCCCCTTCCCAGCCTTCCCTTCTATCCACAGCCCCCAGCAGAGTCCCATAATTGTGGTGACCAAGGGCCTTGCTTGGACACATCGTACAGCCTTTGCCCTTGGCTTACACTAGGGCTCACACTTGGTGTGGTCCCTGTGTGGCTCTGGGTAAATACATGGTGCATCACCCAGAGTTTACTTACTGTCCGAGACACCTTCTGTGCTCGGCCTGTTCATGCCTCCCTGCTCTCAGCACCTGAGAGCCACTGATTTCTTATTGTACACACAGTTTGGCTTTTTCCAGAGTGTCAGGTAGCTGGAATCAAACAGCATGTAGTCATTTCAGTTTGATTTCTTTTACTTAGCAATGAGCACGAAAGTACCCTCCATGTCATTTCATAGCTGAGTAGCTCATTTTTAGTGCTAAATAATATTTCAGTATCTAGACCACCACAGTTCATTTTTCCATTCACCTACTGCTGTGGTTTATATTAGATATTCCCCAAGAGCCTCCTGTGCTCTGAGGTGGGGCTTGGGAAGATCACTGAATCGTGTTACAGCTAAATGTGAACTTAGGAGGTGGGCCTTGGACAGAAGTGGATCCCTACAGGCATGACCCTGCAGCACGTAGTTCCCTCCCCAGCTCCTCCCTTTCGTCTCTGCTTCCTGACCACCACGATGTGGTGTGCACTATTTCTCTGAGACAGACTTTCCCCATTCCGTGTCTGCCCTGGAGTTAGCTGACCAAGGACTGAAGCTCCTAAAACACGTGAGCCAAAATAAGCCTCTCTTCCTTCAGCACACACGCCAGGTCTTAGGTCCCAGCCACGATGAAAATAGCTAAGACACCTACTGAAGGACATCTTGGTTGCTTCCAAATGTTGGCCATTATGAGTACAGCTGCTATGGCAGGTTTCTGTGTGGATGTAAGTCCTCAATTCATCTGGAAAAATACCAAAGAGTGAGTAAAAGTCTGCCTCCTTCAGTAAAAGTCTGTCTAACTCTGTAAGAAGTTACCCACAGGTCCTTCACAGCAGCTGCGCTGCTCTGCATTTGCAGCAGTGATGAATGAGAGTCTCTGCTACTCTCCACCCTCACCCGATGTGCAGTTGTCAGTGTTTGCGATCTTGGCCATTCCAGGGGGCACGTAGTGACAATATCCAGCTTTGCTCTTATGAAACTTATTTTCTGTTGTTGCCAAACGCAACTTTGGCCATTGATGATCTGATTTTCAGACAACTGAGCTTTGAATTGCCTGCAGTTAAAAGTGCCCCTTGCTGACACTCTGTATAAGACTCTTCATTACCTAGGTTTTACATTCACTCTGCCCATCCCTACCACCACACCATACTGGAGACACAGATACAAAGGAAATTTGTCTTACAAACCATTCTTCTACTGTAACAGATTTCTCCCCACTGCTTTGTGCTAATCCTCAACTAAGTCCAGAAAGGTATTACTGATAGTTAACATGTTAGGAAGTATTTACCTCAGTGGTATGTGTTATGTGAGTTCTCTTTAAGAATTTAAATTATTTTATTTCTGTAAAAATATTTAAAATAATCCATACAAACTCTTTTCTTTCTAGCAGGATTGCAAACCCCACATGCAGATAATCAGCTTCAAGAACAGAAAGCTTAAAAGCCTTTGTAAAATATTTAAGCACATTTTTAAAGCATGAGGGAGCAAGGGAAACCAGTGGGGAAGAGATAGGAATTCTAAGAAGAAAAGTCTTCATTGGAGCATAGGGGCCTGGCCGGTCTCTGCTGCCTGGACTTGGGCCTCAAGCTTCCCCACAAGCAAGCAATGGGAGGAGGGCCAGGGCTGGTTCCTAGAGTGGCCATTCTGATCAGAACCTTAGGAAAGGCTGGACTCTGCAGCGGGGAAATCTCAGGAAAAACTCTCCTTAAAGGAGATGCCCCGTTGAGCTTTTGCTATGGAAACAATGTAAATGCAAAAGATTACTTTTCCACCCTAAGAATTTATAACCACAGGCCTCTATCACAAAGGCATGTATGCAGCAAAAATTCACACCATCTGTATGGCCCAGGTATCCAGGTTTAAGCTTTAACTTAAAGTGATAGAAAAATGAACTACTGATACATGTACAAGCAAGAGTAAGTTTCAAGATATTCTGCGCAGTGAAAGAAGTCAGGCATGGATACAGAACACTAAAAGACCCCATTAATCTGTGGTGACAGAAAGAAATCAGTGATTGCCATGGCAAAGGGTATGAGAATTTCTTGAAAAGATGTAAAAGAGGAAGTAGGGGTATAGTAGTTAAGGGGTAGAATAGGTGCTCAGCGTGTGCTGGCTTCAATCCTAGAATTCTCTCCTCTCCTCAAACAAGCTGCAAAAGAGAAATACCTGGAGGTGATGAGAATGGTCTAATCTTGCATGTGGTGGTGTTTCCACAGGCATATACAATTTTCATAGATCTTTAATAGAAACACATGTATTTTATTGCATAAAATCTATACTTCAATAAAAGGGATTTACAAAAGAAATTGCCAGCATAAATTTCACATGGACTATCAATGAATAAGTAGCATTAGTTTAAAACTCCAGGCACCATGTGCTTGGCAGTGGATCTGATAATTGACAGTGTTACTTAGTTTAATAAATTAGAATTAAAAAATAAAAATGAGAGAATAGTCATCAGGCAAAGGCAGAGCAAGCTGTCTTCAGAAGAAGCCCACTTAAATACAAGACTTGGCAACAAAAAATGTCTCAGGAAACATGAAGTCAAATTAGTAAATAACAGAGCAACAAATTGTGCAAAGCCTTCCCACAAAGATGTCAATATTTCTGAAAACTTAAAAGACGTCACTGAAAATTTGGTGAGGAAATCAGAGGCTGTCACGATTGCACTGAAGATTAGAACAAGCAACAAAATAGAATGTGTAATAAAGAAATTACAGCCACTAAAATCACACACTCAGTACCATATCAATGCATCAGAAAGATCAACAGAGTCAGCTGGGTTCACCGATAAACTATGATGCATGAATCAGTCAGAAACATTATGCACACATACACCAAACTGACTCACAAAGCACTAGACAAGATGAGTGGTTGTGCAACTTTTAAATAAATGGCGAAAACCCAGCTCAATTGGCTCCACATGTACGTTTAATCGACATCACCGACATTTGTGTCCCCTTGCTAAGTATCCACCATTGATGTCAGCAACAAATACAATAGGTTTAGATTCATCTAATTAAACTATTCTTTACATAAGAGTACTTTTACCCAGTCTAGATCAGCAAGTGAAATTTTGCTTTCTATTTTGTCCTTTCTTAACCTAAAGTGAATTATAATGTATGTTCCTCCCTTGTTTCATAAAAATGTCTGACTGAGACTTCATTAGGTTTACTTCTAATGTTTCACATGCAATTTTAAAGAAAGCCAGTAAAGGTAATTGAATTCTTATGCTTCATTCAGATGTTCTTGTGATTAATACATTTAAATGAACCATCTTAAAGTCAACAGATATACTTTCATATTGATCTTAAAAGCTTTCCAAGCAAATAATTTTGATATTTGATATTTTATTATATACATACTCTTGCATTTAATATTAGACTTTGTCTTTAAGGATTTGTAAAAGATTGCTAGCTATTACATAAATCAAAAGAAAAATGTTGGAAGATAAAATACTGTGAAAATTTTATCTTGCAATAATTCAGTAAGACAAATATAACATATTTAAAGGGGAATGTTTTATCTTCCTATATAGAAGACAAATCACCTGTCTTTAAAATAATAACCCTAACACTACTGGAACATAATTTCTGTACACTTCTGAATAATTTGCACAGCTCAGTCTTTTCTATGAGTCTCTGTAAGCCAACTGGTCACGAGTTTCTGAATCCGTCGGTATTACCATGCAGGGCACAGTTGCTCTGCTAAAGTTGTCTATAGTGAAACATAAGGCCTGTGTAACAAAGTAGCGTAAAAATATCCAGGTCATCAATTCTAAAACCACTATCAGTCTTCTTCGGTTGTACAGTGAGACTGTCAACAATCACGTGAGTTTTCCAGAAGCCAGCACCAGAGCAGCTTCTCCCCGCAGCGCCTGACCCCAAGATGGTATGGTACTCACAGCTGGAGAAGATCAGCGGGCAGGAGTGCTCATCCATGGGGAAGTTGTGCAGCTGCAGCTGGCACTCCGCATTGATGGTGAGCCTGTGGGAGAGCCACAGTCACTATCAGGGGACAACAGCAACAAAGCCTGGGCCCCTGGGCAGGGCTGCAGGGTGGGTAAGGTACTGCAATGCAGGGGGCAGGAGGGCAGTCACCGAAGCAGGGTCCATCCTGGCAACTGTGTTAGCTCAGTGAGGCCACTTGGTTGCTTTTGCATTATTTTGTTTTGCTTTTAACTATCAGTAGTGGAGAGAATTCCAATTAGTAAAATTCCAACTGTGTCTAAAAATGCAAGCCAAGTCAGAGAGAAGGAAATAAACCAACTGTTGTTTTATAAGTCATTGTTTTCAATCTGTTTAAATGGAATACTTCCTCCCTTTGAAAGTGGCATATTTGTCTAAAAGGGCATTTTCTCAAAATCAATCCACATGTATGGAGTGGGGGACTTCCTGGTTAGACAATGCCCTGTCCTTCGAGCAGCAGGTGGTGGCCTCACTAAGTGAGTACTCTATATCCTTCCAAAGCCCTGTGACAGGATTCCTACCAAGCATCCCAGGACGGGCCAGGTCTCCATCCTGGTTTTCTGAGGGCCAACTTCATTTCAGAGTCTCATTCTGATTGCTCTAGGACTGATGACACACCTGTTAGAAATTCCAGCTCTTCCAGTGTATTTCATCAGTCAACCTCTCTCCCTGGCTTTAAAAAAAATTATTATTGCTGTTGTTCCCTGTGGGCAAAATTATTCTTTCCCTGAACCTTTAAATATTCTCTTATCTCTGGCTGATTGTGGTGTTGTTGGTGCTTACATTTATGCTCTGGACTCTTGTTTAACATTGAGAGTCACAGATTTCTCCTCAGGGCCACAAGCACCCGTAATTAAGGCTCAGGGCCCAGGGTGTGGGGTGAGGAAGAAAAGCACCCGTGGGCTCTGAGAGAGTGCTGGAGGGAGCTTGTGGGGCTGCAGGGCGCTGGGTGGCTCTGTGCACAGAAGAGGGAAACATAACACTCCCTGAGCCAGACTGAACTCCAGATGCCACCAAGCCTGCCAGACAGGACTGTGGCTCCAGAAACCTAGACTTCAGAAGGGATGTTCTGGCTCAACGGAACCTGCCTTTAAAGTCTCAGGGATGGATGGAGCTAGCCAAGGGGAATGTGGGAAGTGGCAGAGGCCAGGTGCTGAGGCTGAAACCGCAGGATGAGGAGAAGCAGCCCCAAGGGCAGGGGCAGGAGGCACAGGAAGGAGCAAGGGCCTCTGGGGGCAGGGACACAGACTGTTAGAACAGAGGTGTGTGCCGTGCTTTGGAGAGACCCAGGAAGACCCAAAGACAGTGCCCTCCGGAGTTCCAGGCCAAAGGGCACCGTCCTGGTCCCAGCACTGAACAAGCAGAAGGGCGGCCAGGGGCAGGTGTCAGTGGTGTGATGCCGTCCGCTGTGTGCCGTGTGCTCAGCTAGGCCCTGACGACGCAGGCAGCCTGTGGAGAGAACTAGCTCTGCTAGCACCAGTTTGTTGCAGGGACTCTGGCGAGTCAGCCTACTCCTTCGAAGCACAGTTTGCCCTTCCTTGGGTTTTGGTGAGGTCCGCCCTGCCTTCAGGAGGACTCTGCAGAGTGGTGCCTCCTCCACTAGGGGTGTGTGGGGAATGCCCGCTGCACCCTTCGTCCCTGTGGTCTCTAATTTGATCTTTCTTCTTTTGTGGTGCTGGGGATATAACTCAGGGCCTTGCACATGCTAGGCAAGTCTCAAATTTCGCTACTGCTATGTGTGTTAAGTCGAACTCAAAGGCATCTCTATTTTCCTAGCTGAGTGCATACGTGAGGTGAAATATATTAATGTACAAAAGATAATTTTAAAGCCACCTTCCTGCAGAAATAAATTCTGATGAAGAAATGGTTTTGTACTCATTGCAGATCACGTGTGTACTTTCATTTTCATGCACATGGCATTAGGACAAATTTTTTCAGGATGCTATATAGTATGTCCCACATGAGAAATAATATAACTTAAAGGTCATAATAGGGTCTCATATTGACAGCAATTTAAATGAAGGATCCAAAATTAGACAATAAGTAACTAAAGAGCCACATGGACAGCAGGAATTAGTTTTAGTGTTTTATAGCATAGAATCTGTAATTTATGATGCATTTCAAAATTACTAGAAGAGTCCAAAAATTCCAAACATACAGAAATGATAATTACTGGAGGACATAAAAACGCTAAGTGCCTTGATTTGATCAATATGCATTGTATACATGCACTGAATTAATAAACTGTACCTGGTATGTACAAATGCTACATGTTGATTAAAAATTTTAAAGGAGAGCCACACAGCATCTTACCTTAAAGTGTAAAGAATTTTCCCATCATTCCAGATTCGGAGGAGCTGGTTGGGCGTGGTGATCCAGTGAGCCTCTGCTGTCTTAGAGTTGCGAAAGATGGTGTCTGGGATCCATATCAGTCCCACCATGTTACTGTTCAGAGTAAGTATTTTCATGGTGCTGTTGAATCGAAGGCGGCTGTCTGTCCAGGTCTGAGCAAAAAATATATCGATTTGGTATTCCTGAAACACAGCAAAGAAGAGACAAGGCAATTCTATTAGTGAGTTTCCATACGCTTCGTCATTCCTTGTTGTAAGTTTGGGTCTCTGCCATGTTTACATCCTCACCTGTCACTCTTCCCTTTGTCAGAGATTAATACCCTGCCTGGTCTGACACAGTAGGATCCAACAGATGAAAGCCGATAAGTCAATAGCATGAGAACATGGGATATAACATAATGCTTGGTAAATCTTACACTGCAACAGATGCAGAGGTCCGAGGAGGGGCTGAATGAGCAGTAAAATGTATTTTAGCACATTTATGCAGACTGCTCACAATCCTAACACTGATGGGCAGTGTGACCTATGACAACTGCTGTTCTGTAAAGTAGGGGAACTCATGTCCACCTCCTAAATGTGCTACAAAGAAAAAGGAGAACAATCAAAGGCAAACTCATGTCTAACATGTACACAGTGATCCACAAATATTAGCTTATACAATAATATTTATTGTTATTTAAAAGTCTTCTCAAACAATACAACTGAAAACCAGAAAGGTAAGAAAATCAAGCAACAGCACAGAATGACAGTATAGAGAATAGCACTCAAGCCAGATGCAGATTCCACAGAAGGTGCAGGTGTTCCAGGTAGAGAGGCAAAGCACTGCAGGGAGGGTACGGGGTTCACAGTGCCCACAAAGACCTGCAGACAACTAAGATAGGCCTGATAGTGCAACAGGACCTAGAGGAGGTCTCAGAGACGATTTCCTCCTCAGCTGAAAGAATTATCGGGGGCAGGAAGGATGGAGAGACTGATTGCTGGAGACTTTGATATTTTCTTTCATAATTCTTACTTTTCACTTTATTTAATTTTTAAAAATGAGCTTTATTGGGACATTGTAGGTATACATTATGATCACATTCATCACTGGGAACTTGTACCTGTACATGATGCATCTTGGTCCTTGTTTTCCCCCTTCCCCTGCCCTCCCTTCAGCCCTCCACCCTCCCTATTTACAAAGGCTTTGTTTCCGGTTTCTCCTTCTTTTCTCATATTTTTTCTTTCTCTTCTTGCCTTTCCCCCACTTTTTAAAATTTTATCTGTATATGTTTCCAGTTCATGTAGTTTATTTTTAAATTAATTTTATTGGTACACTTTAAATATACATAACGATCACACTCATCAAAGGGAGCTTGTACCTGTCCATGATATATCTTGGTCATGCTTTTTCCCCAATCTCATTCCCTCGCTTCAACCTCCCCTCCCCTCCTATATACAAAATGTTTAAATGAGAAAAGAAGGAAAAAATGTAAATAAGGCTTGAATATTTCTAATATTTTTCATAGTTCCCATTATATATGAGATAGTACAGTTTTATTACTTTTACAGAGTGTGAATTCAGTAACTCTCAAGAAATCCCATAGCAGTCCTTCGTCCTGAGTTTCCAGCTGAAGATCTTTCCAACTACTACAACAGACAGATTTGGGATGCAAGTCACACTCCATTATGGACTGGTTCACTCAGCCTCATTTGTGGCACTGGCTCTGCCAGGCCCTGCCAACCGTCAGAAGCTCAGAAGCATGCCAAAAAGAAAACTCCTGGCCTCACAGGACTTGCACTCTAGCCAGGGAAGGAGGCTTTACAGCCACAGGCAGGGCAGAAATGCAGTGTGTCCAACCATCACACACAGGATGCAAAATTACGGCTGACATATCACTTAGGTTCTATTTAAGAGAATAAAAGGTGTCTGCTATGGTGTGAATATGCCCAACAAAACTCTACGAGCTGGGAATCCCCAAATTCATATGTTGCAGGCATCTGGAGTTGGGACTTTTCAGTGGTGACTACGGTTAAATGCGGTCATGAGAGTGGAGCCTCCATGATGACATGAGTAGTTTTAAAGAAGAGGAAGGAGGACCACTCCTACTTCTCCTGCCATGCGATGCCCTCCAACACACAGGGACGCAGCGGGATGGCCCTCACCAGATGCTGAGAGGGTGCCAGTGCCAGGCCCTTGCCCTGTCTGGGCTCTGGAACCATGAGCCAAGCTGCTGTGACTTGTATCTAGATGTTCCCCAAAAGCCTCATGGAGCCTTTTTCCAAGATGTCTAAATCTGGAATGTGTGATGCTGGGGTTAAGGGCCTGTGATTACTAAACCACTACCCGTGAGTATTGGTTTGACACTGACCTAATCCAGGTAGTCTAAATAAAATAAAAGGAGCAGAAAGACACTATTAAGGACTCTTGTTGCCTTTGCTGCCTTGTGCGCGCCATGCTGTTTCTCCTCTGTGAGGCCTGTTTGCCATCCCTATCTGGGAGCCAGCTGATTATGGACTGGAACCTCTATGAACTGTAAGCCATATAAACCCCTTCCCCTCTAACGTTGGGTGCTGAGTATTTTGTCTCTGCAAAAAGAGAAAAGTAACTAACACAAACAAACCTCTAATCTTTTAAATTATTCAGTCTCAAGTATTGTTACTGCAACAGAAAATGAACTAAGACAGTATCCAGATATTCAGTGGAAGAGGACTTATGGTGCAGGGAAGCTGATTCTTGCACAAGCATTTAAGTAGTCATGGAGTGAGTGACACAGAAGCAGTCACAGGGAGCAGGCTATCAAAGGAGCTTCCCTACAAGCCTCAAATCAGTGTGGCTCTTCACCATGGAAGGAGCCATGCAATCCCCAGCTGTTGTGGTTTCTATCTGGATGACCTTGTAAAGCCTCGTGTGCTCATAGCTGGGGCTTTGGGGAGGTGATTGGATCATGGGGCCATGATACTCATCAGCGGATTCTTCCACTGATGAGTGTACAGCTAAATGTGATGTTGGGAGATAAAGCCGGGTTGAAGGAGGTGGTCTCTGTGGGCATGGCCTGGAAGGATCTATCTCCTTCCTTCCTCCTTTTATCTCTCCCTGCTTCTTGCTGCCATGCTATGAGCTGTTTCCCCTCTGCCATGCTGCCCAGTCTTGGAACCAACTATGGACTGAAACCACTATAAACTGTGAGCCAAAATAAATCTTTCCTCCTTAGAGGTGTGGGTGTTGGGTATTGTGTCTCAGTGATGAGAAAGTAACTAAGATGCCAGAAAACAGAAGGTCCCTCAAAAGTTCAGGTTTGGCTAAACAGAGTCCTGCAGATTAATGTTCGTGCTTCTCAAGTGCCTTCCAAAACATATACTTGCCTCTCCTCGATTGACCCTAAGCAGAACACACCCAGAAGGGTCTGAGAGGAAGAATATGTTGGTGTGTGTGTGTGTGTGTGTGTGCGCGCGCGCGCGCACATGCACAGACCTTATTCCCTGCTATGTAACTCAGCATGCACTGACTGATACAGAACGGGCCTATAGGCTGGGAGGCCAGTAGTGTCATGCATGGGTGAAATGCTTGGCAAATCCAACACCTGTAAAGAGTTAGAGCACATGTCAGATGAGCATGTAGCTCTTTCAGCAGAGACTGGAGAGGAATGTTAATTAGCATGTGTTGACTGCTAATGACTGTGCTTGTTAAGTTATCAGGGAAAGAAATTTCTCAGAACAGAATTCGGCAGTTTGAAAGCAATTATGAAAGAAAAGAAAAAAATAAAACCGACCCAGAGCCTGGGAGGGTTGGAAGAGGCACAGCCTGTTCCTCCCAACAGTAAAGACTCATCCACAACTGCTGGTGAGGCCCAAAGCTTGCTGCATCCGCTTTGCAGGTATAATCAGAGCTGTCACCAAAATCTGTAAATGGACTACGCTGCCTTCCGGTAAAATACATAATTGTGCATGTAGCACTGAGGGAAAGGACGGAGGTGTTTTATTCCCTGTGAAGGCTGGTAAGGCCAAGCCCCCTGCAATCAGCTCTCCTTGTCCTCAGCTTCCACAGCCATGATTCAACCAACTAGGGATGCAAAATGTCTTTAAAATACCGCAGCTGTGCTGAACAGGTACAGACTTTTTCCTGCCATTATCTCCTAAACAACAGAGTACAGTGATTTACACAACACTTACATTTTACTAGCTACTGTAAAGTCATCTCAAGATGACTGGAAGTGTATGGGAGGACTGCAGAGGTTATCATGCAAATGCTCAGCTATTTTATAGATGGGAGCTGAGTATTTGTGGATGTTGGTTTTGGAGAAGGTGCTGGAAACAATCCTTTCACACCATAAGGGCCAGAGTTAGTTAATTTAAGACAGAAAGTGGGAAAGGGAAAGCAAGGTGAGAGCGAGAGGTACTGGCTTGCAATAGCAAAGACACCTAAGCAAACTCAGAATCATGCTGAGAAAAGAGCAGTGAACGTGGCCGAGAACCACTTGTGTAGGTAACAAGCTGGACATAGGAAAGTTCGGCAGAATGAACCACAAGTCAGAAGACAAGTGAAGATAGGAGACTGTCCTGTACTATCTCTGTGCTCCTATCTTTCATGGACAAACAACAGCCTGGGAAAACTGCTTCAGACTCCAAAGGAGGCTGATTATCCAGTGCCCATTTAAAATATCAAAATTGTGGATTGTTAAGAGTCAGGGAGGGGACAGTCTTCATGAGCCCCACCCAGGAGCAGAATTACTTCTGGAGCCCACTCAGGATCAGCCCTGGGAAACTAGAGACTGCGGCATCCCAGCTCCTCTCCATCCCAGGGTACACGCAGCACATGGAGGGAGAACACGGGTTTAGCTACCTGCTCTTTGGAAGGTATAGGTCAGTAGACCATGCAGAGTCATGGACAGACTTGGTGTTTTGACCAAGGCATGTGGACATGTGTGGTCATCCTTCAGTAGGCTCAGAGACTGGTTCCAGGACCCTACAGTTACCAAATGTGCAGATGCCCAAGCCCTTATATAAAATGGCACAGAAACTGTACAACCTATGCACATCCTTCCCTACACTTTGCATCCTCTCTGGATTCCTCAACTACTCAATGGAATGGAAGTGCTATGCAAATATCTGTTCCATTGTACTGTTTGTGGAAGAATAACAAGAAAAAGTTCGTAAGTGTTCAGTAGAGATTCAGCCATCACAGGCTTAACTACACAGTATATGAACCAATGTATGAAGGAGACGAAGTGAAGGGCTCTGTCATTGCAGGTCTGGAGACACCGAGGGCCTGTGAGGTGGCAGGAGGCCACAGCAACCTGCACATCACTTCACTGTGTGGACTTGGCACAGTGTCAGTGTACAGGAAATGCAAATTTTGTTTTCTTGGAAGTTCCTGAACATGTTCACATGTATGTGATCTGCAGATAGTTGAATCCGCAGCTCTGGAACCCCAGACAGAGAAGTCCAGCTGTGCATGTATTTGCACAGTACCTTGGCCTTGGGGCTGGGATGGGGGTGAGCTCTTGAGTTGCCTCCTTTCAAGAAGAGGAACACTTTCTCTGATGTGGGAAAGGGAGACAATATTTTGGAGCTAGGTACAGATCAGGGTCACGCAGTCTTCCTTCTTGTAGGCACCTGCCGGGGTTGCTCTGTTCAGAGAGGAGAGTGAGCACCTCTTAATAAGGTGAGATGGGAGAAGAATGGTGTGTGGCCCTTATGGCAGAGCTTTGAAGAACTGCTGTGGAACTCACTTGCACTTTTCATGACTTGCGAGTGTGTGGAGCAGAGCCCCTGCCAATGCACACCAGACCCATAGCATGGCCAAGTTACCGGGGCCGCTCAGACCCCAGCCTGCGCCAACCGGTGTGGTGTGGAATGGGCCCCAGAGACATGAGAATGTCTCCCTGAGAACACGGCTTGGGTTTGATGAGTGAGCCATGCTAGCAGGCACAGGAGCAACACAGCTTCCAGTAGAGGGAGTATGGCGCCCAAGAGCATCCTGCAGAAAGGGCGGGGTGAGGTCAGCGGCGCGCCTTCTTCCCTCCTCCTCTTTGCCCTGCTCCTCCTCCCCTCCCCCTTTCCCTCTCTGTCTCTCTCTTCTCTCTTCTCTCTGACAGTGTGCCTACACAGAGTTAAGGCTGCCCTTGAACTGGTGATCCTCCTGCATCTGCTCCCAAACCCCGGGAACACAGATGTGCTGCATCACACCTGCATCCTTCTCCTGTCCTCTTTCATACAGGTACCACTGTGCTGTCCAGGGCAGCCTGGAACTTGCTCTTCCCAGGCTGATTTAAAACTCACAATCCTCCTACCTTGTCCTCCCAAGAGCTGGAATTACAGGTATGTACCACCATGCTGTCTTCTCTTCCCTACTGATGGCAAGATTTGGCATAATAGTGATGATTCATTTACCAAAACACACACTTAACACTGAATAAAATTCAGTGTGTGAGAATGGTAGGGTGGCATGTATGGGTACGTGGAAGCATTCACTCCTTGCCTTTCATACTTGTTTACTAGATTAAGCAACCAGAAAAGGGTGACAATGTTTCTCTCAGGCATGTTCAGTACCTGCCAACGAGATCAGTGACATCAAGGTAATCACTACTCCCTCTAGTTGTCCTAAGTAATGCACTATGGGAAAAACCTAACTCTTTTGAAGTATGTTTGTTTAACCTCCATATTATACTAGGAAAATGGAAATCAGAAAATCTGAAGAACTTTACCAAAGTTTCTCAGTATGTCAAAATTATTTTGAATTCTGGGATCCTAGATAAAGACTGACAGATGAGTCTTTTCATTTGTAAAATAAGAGACAAAGTGACAGCAGAGTTGCCTCCTCTTTGACTTATCTTCCCATAAATATATATGCATGCACCAAACACTAATGTACCCAACTATATAAAACAAATACTAACAGACATGAAAAATGAAATAAGCACTTTGTATTAGTGGGGAACCGCAACACTCCACTGTCATAAATAGATCAAGTAGACAAAAAATAAACAACGAAATACTAGAACTCAATCACTATTGAACAAATGAACTAATCAGATGATTACAGAGTGTTGCACCCCACAAAATCAGAATACACGTTCTTTTCAGGTGCACACAGGTCGTTCTCCAAAATAGACCATATACTCGCTCATAGATCATGTTTAAAAGTAAGTGCAAAGGAATTGAAGTTCTTGCCTGTATGTTATCAGACCATAGTGTGATGAACTTGGATATCAAAAGCAAAAGAAACCGCAAAAATTTCATAAACACATGGAAATTGAGCAACACACTTCTGAACAACCAATGGGTCACAGAGGAAATTAAAGAAGAAAATCAGATAGTTTTTACAATTAAATGACAATGCCAATACAACATATCAGAATCTATAGGACACAATGAAAGCAGTCTTACAAGGGAAACTCATAGCAGTGAATACTCATATTAGGAAAACAGAGTGAGCCCAATTAAATAACCCGATGCTGAACCTCAAACTTCTAGAAAAGGAAGAGAGCAGGACAAACCCAAACCTCATACAAGGGAGGAAATTATAAAGATAAGAGAAGAAGTCAATTCAATGGAGACTGAGAATGATACAAAAAATTAATGAAGCCAAGAGTTGGTTCTTGAAAGAATAAACCAAACTGACAAACCCTTAGCCAATGTTATAAAAACGAGGAAAGAAAAGGCCCAAATCCATGCAATTAGACATGAAAAGGGGAAATTACAACAGACCCAGCAGAAATCCATGGGATCATCAATACCTACTTTGAGAATCTATATGCCAATAAGATGGACAACATAGAAGAAATGGAAAGATTCCTAGATACATATGAATTACTAAAGTTGAATGAAGAAGACCTAAAAATTCTAAGCAACTGAATACCAATCAATGAAATTGAAAACCTAATTAAAAACTCACCAACTAAGAAAAGCCTGAGCTCTGAAGGCTTCACTGCTGAATTCTACAAGACATTTAGAGAGGAACTACTGCCACTACTGTTTAAACTCTTCAATGAAATTGAAAGGGAGGCACTA
>NW_004624896.1:1625164-1671038 GCF_000247695.1 Heterocephalus glaber | reverse complement strand
ATGCATCATGTTCTGGTACAAACACCCAATGATAAATGTAAATGTATTTTATACCTAAAATGTACCAATAAATATATATATATTTTTAAAAAAAGCTGCAGAAGACAAGAAACCTTGCAGAGACCCCTATGAAGATGGGGCAAAGATCAAGGTTGGAATGCTGGGCTAAGAGGATAGAAGCATAGAAAGAATGTGAGCTGGCATTTATCAAAAAGAGAAGAGAAGGGCTGGGGATTTAGCTTAGTGGTGCCGCTGCCTGCCTCGCAAGCGCAAGGTCCTGAGTTTGATCCCCAGCACACACAAAAAAGGGAGGGAATCAGAAATAGGAGACAGGGCCAGGAAAGCAATTATAAAAATGGAGACAGGTTCCAAAATGCTCCAGAATTCAGAATATCTGATCTAGAACATTCACAAGAAGTTAATCAAGACAGTGCAAGCTCATAAGGTCAGGGATGAAAGTCAAAAGGGAGAGTGCACTTGGCAAATGAACGGAACTTCATAACATCACAGAGGCATTTCTATGACTGTTAATTCTGTTCTAGAAAAATTTTCAGATTTGCCAAGAATATTTAAGAAGGGCCATTAATTTGGAAACTTGAATTAAAAAGTATAATAAAATTCATCACTTTCTCACATAAACTAGTAGAGATGAAAAACATCATTTCACAAAACCACACTTCTAGTTTGGCCCAATCTCTGCTTAGATGGAAATCATATGTCATGGTGGATACTAATGAACTGGACTCCAGATGGTTCCGGGAATATGTTTAGGTTTAGATCTAGCGTGTCCCCCAAAAGTTCCGTATGTTCAGAGGTGGGGCTTTTGAAAGTGACTGGATTATGGGAGCGCTAGAGCTGATTTGTTGTTAGATGTGGTCTGCCTGGAGGTGGGTCACAAGGGGCTGACTTAGCAGGGTATATTTACCTCCCTGGCTTCTCTCTTCTCACTCTGCCTCCTTGATGCCATGATGTGAGCCACTCTCCTCCCCAGCAGGCCCTTCCACCAGGAATTTCTGTCATAGATCTGGCTGACAAGGAACTATCACCGTTAGCCAAAACCTATACTCCTTTAAGTTGTAGGTGTTGAGTATTTTGTCTCACATACAAAGAAAGTGACTAAGACAATTTCTCTCTCAAAAGCAATTACTTAAGTGAAAAAATTGCAATATTGGATCCCAATATTAGATATTTACAAACATAAACAGTTCACATATATTGTGCACTTACTATGTGCCAGGTAATTGATTTCCAAGTATTATTTCTTTAACCTGTCAAACAGTGAGGTAACTTCCCTGTAGCTCACCCCCCTGCCTAGTTTACTGGCAGGCTGTGGCAAAGACCTAAGTCCTGGTCTGTGAAGCTGCAGGACTCTGACTGAGATAACATCACAGCTGAGGATAATGTGATTCCAATTAAATTCCTTTCTCTGAATTACAGTCTCCCTCACTGACCTGATAGGTTACTGGTTAATTATGGCCAGTCCTGGTCTCCCTTTTGTTTCTTTTGCAGGAATGCATGGCCTCCCTTTTATGAGCCTTGCCTGTGATAACTGTTATTGCCAGATGTCTCACACGGTATCACAAGATATCTCACGCATACACTGCTCTATTTCTTCTCATGCATATAATCAATAAATACTGGAGGTCTTGGGTGCCTTTTGTCTTTGCTACCCAGATCAGCTCAGATGATCCAAGATCCCCACTTTCTGTTTGAGTCTTGTTTCTGTGTCCTTTCACCTTGTGTCATACTGTCTTGCAGGAGATTGAGACTCTCAGCAGGGGCCTCGATACTTCCCCAATTTTTTATCCAAAGATGGTGTCAGTGAAAAGATGTAATATTTTTTCAACCAGAAGACAACTGAACCACTTTCACATTTCTTAATTTTTGCCAAAGAATCATTTAATTAGAAAGTAGAATAATGGAATGTAATTTACAATTATAATAAAAGAATAATATTCAAAGCTGTCAAGGTGTATTAGGCAAACATTTTCAAAAGGAACTCATCATGGTTTATACTTAAGATTGTGAAATGCTACATTTACAAAAATTAGGATATAAAGATTTTTAAAGATGACGTAAAGCAGTAAGAACTGTAAAAGAAAGAGTGGGCATTGGAAAACAGAATTCAAATTAAACACACATTTTTTATGGCCTACATATAGGGTTCATAGAAAATCACATAAATCAAAGAAAGTGATAATGTGTATTATGAATACATATATAAAATGATGAAGATAACCAATTTTTTGAAGTGTAAGATTTCACAGGATAGAAAGATTTCTGTGCATGTAAATAATGTTGCTGTTTCTCTTACCACAAGAGGAAGAATGCCACTCAGGTTCCAGTTTTCCTACTGCTCAGGATGGAAACATGAATTAATGGTAGTATCTCTATAAAATAAATTTTTCTGACATGTTTCCAAATCAACCAATATATTTAAGCCATGTCTTTCTCCTTCAATAGTTACACATACATGAACGATAAGATAATCCTAAAATTCATATGGAACCAAAAGCAGTAACAGCAAAAGCAATCCTGGGTAAAAAGACCAAAGTGAGATTCATTATAATCCTAGACTTGAAGTTATATTACAAAGCTGCTGTGATAAAAACAATATGCTACTGGCACAAAAACAGACGTGGGATCAATGGAACAGAATAGAGGATGCAGAAACAGCTCTAAATACAATGGGGGTACTATTTGACCTTTGTCAAAGGGGCCAAAAACACACACTAGAAGAAAGACAGTCTCTTTACTAAATAATGTTAGAAAAATTGGTTATCCATATGCAGAAGATTAAACTAGACCTGTATCTTTCACCATGTACTAAACTAAAATCAAAACGGATCAAAGGAACTAAACATTAAACCAGAAACAACCTGCTGGAAGAGAAGGTAGGTAAAACTTTTTAAGTCACAGGCATAGGCAAGGACTTTCTGAACAGAACCCTAGATGTACTGAAAATAGTTCCAAGAATGAACAAATGTGATCATATTAAGTTTAAAAGCTTCTGGACAGCAAAAGACACAACCAACAGAGTGAAATGATAACTTACATGATGGGAAACATTCTTTGCCATTGATTCCTCAGATAGGGAACTCAATATCTAGAATATATAAAGAACTAAAAAAAAAAATTGATCCTGAAAATAAAAGACCCAATCAAAAAATGGGCAAGCTAAATGAACACACTTCACAGAAGAAGTACAAATGGCCAATAAATACATTAAGAAATGTTCAACATTGCTGGCCATTAGAGAACTGGAAATTAAAAAACACTGAGATTCCATCTTACCCCAGAAAGAATGGCCATCATCAGGAAATCAAAAACTAACAAACGCTGGAAAGGCTGTGGGGAGAATAAAAAAGAATCCTTTTGCACTGCTGATGGCAATGTAAACTAGTACAACCACTAAGAAAATTAGTATGGAGATTCGTCAAAAAACTAAAACTAGAAATTCCACTTGACCCAGCTATTCCTCTCCTAGATTTCTTTCCAAAAGAGTTAAAGACATCATATAACAGAGATATGTGGATACAGTGTGCTATTTATACAATGTGGAGTACTACTCTGCCACAAAGAAAGATAAATTTGAGCCATTTGTAGGAAAATGGATTCACCTTGAAACCATAATATTAAGTGAAATAAATCAGATACACATGCTTAAAAATCACATCTTTTTCTTAAATGGAAAACCCAGAGTAAAAATAAAGAACAAAATAAATGATATATAAGATGAAGTAGGGAGATAGATCCTTCTCAAAGGGGAAGGGGATTAAGAAATGAAGGGAAAGGGGAGGAGAAGGGATGAAAAAAGAAACTGAGATATAAATTGAGACATGTACCAACTCCACACATGGAATGTAAATATTATGTACTACAAATACGTGCCAAAAAACCCCCAACAACACAAAATAAGGAAGGGAATTGAGGGATGGGTGGGAAGGGGATACAAAAAGGAATTAAGATGTGTTACATACATGTGCCAAAACATTATGTACTACACACACGTATTCATAAATTTTAAAAATTGGGTTACTATTTATTAGTGTTTTGCTATGGAGTTATAGGAGTTTATCATATAGTTTGGAAATTAACAATTATTTGATACACAATTGGAAATATTTTCTCCCATTCCATAGGTTTCTATTTTTACTCTTTTGATTGCTTTGTTGAGAAAACTTTTTAGTTTGATATAGTGCTCCTTGTCTATTTTTGCTTTTATTGCCTGTGCTTTGGTGTCATATACATGAAATCACTGCCAAGACCAATGTAAGGAAGGTTTTTTCAAGGAGTTTTATAACTAATCCATTTTGAGTTAATGTTTGTGGATAATGTAAGTAAGATAAGGCCCAGATTCATTCTTTGCATGTAGATATCCGGTTTTCCCCAATCTTCTCCCTGCTGTGTATTCCAGATACTCTTAGTGAAGGTCAGTTGATGAGCACATATATGTATGGGTTGATTTATGGGCTCTCTATTCTGCTCTATTAGTCTATACATATGTCTGTCTTTATGTCAGTGTTACACTATTTTAATTATTATTGCTTTGTAATATATTTTTAAATCAGGAAGTGTAATGCTCTCTTCTTTTACAAGAGTGTGTAAGCTAATCATGGTCTTTTGTATTTCTGTATGAATTTTAGTATTTTTATGTTTGCACAAAAATAGCCTTATATGTCTGAATCTATGGCGATAGCTCCATTTTTTAAAGTTCAGAAGTTGTATTATTTGCCTGTCTTATTTAAACCTATGACTCATCACAGCTGTGTTTTGGTGAAGTGTAGATCTGGTCTTCTTTTCTTCTCTTGTGGATATTTGCTTCACCAGAACTTATTGAGGGGATGGTGTCTCCTCACTGCTCTGCAATGCCCTGCCTGTAACAAACTTGATGTCATGTATGTGCTTGGGCCTTTTCTAGGCTCTCTGATAGATTCCTCTGACTTATCAGTGTGCCTCTGACCACATTCCACTATCTTCATCACTGAAGCTTTCTCATAAATATTCATGTCCAGTGCAGCCAGTCTATGATCATTATTTTTACTGAAAACTACATTGGCCATTTCTGGTTATGTGCATATTACATCTTAGAATCAGCTTATAAATCCCCCCCTCTCTTCCAACCCCCTGGGATTGTACTGATTTGACAGATCAGTTTATGAATAATTATCTTGTTTCCAACATAGAGTCTACCCATGAACATGGAATGTACCAACATTTGTTTAGACTTATTTTAATTTCTCTCAATACTGTTTTGTACTTAACTACCATGTTTCTCTGAAAATAAGACTTATAAGAACATAAGACTTGGCAAATAAGCCCTACTTGGTTGTTACCATGGTGTTGGTAGTATCATGCAGAAGATTATATTCCACTATTCTCTTGCTCTGGGGCTACTGTAGTGGTAGACAAGGTGAGGATAGGCTGATTTGGGCTGGCATTTTTGATCATTAGTTTTTCAAGGCTGTTAGGTCTTATTTTTTGAGAAACAGTATGTAGGTGATATGCATATTTTGTTAGAGTTTTATGAGGTATTCAATATTTTTGATGCTATTGAAAATAATGTTCTCTGAAATTTTATTTGTATCATACAGTTGCATTTTCCATCGTAAGGTGACATGACTTTTATTAAACAGTGTGTGTGTGTGTGTGTGTGTGTGTGTATGTATGCCGGCATATATATATATATATATATATTTGTGTAACTATCGACCTAATCAGGACAGGAAATAGTTCTATCACTCATCACTCAAAATAACTCCCCTGGTGTCCCTTTGTAGTCATCCTCTTTCCCACCTATAACTCCGGGCACCCACTGATCAGTTCTCCAACCTCATGATTTTGTAAGGTGTTTTTGTTTGTTTATTTGAGAATATCACCTAATGGAGTCATACAATATGTGACCTTTTCAGTCTGGTTTTTTCCTTTGAAATTTGCACCAGTTGTAATGTGAAGTAAAAGACCATTAATTTTTATAAAAACGACTTCAATGTAGGGATATACCAGATTTGTTATCTATTCACTAACTGAAGGATATCTGGGTAGTATCCAGTATATAACATTTATGAATACAATGTCTATAAATATTAATGTAAAAGTTTTATGTGGAAATAAATTTTCATCTCTTTAGTATGAATATCAAGAGCTGGACCTCTCGGTCATACTTTAGAACATGTTTAAATATGTAAGAAGCTGTCAAACTGTTTCCTAGTGTGTTTTATAATTGTGCATTTTCACTAAAAATTTGAAAAAGTTTCATTTACTCTACATCTTCAGCTGTCTTTGCTGTCTCTAGTGTTTTTTATTTTAACTACCCTATAGTTAAAATATTTAAAATACTTGGATCAAAGTCATTCATTATGCTTTTAACCTGCATTTCCCTAACCTAGTAAGGCTGCTGGGCAGCTCCTACCATGCCTCTTTGCCTCCTTTATATCTTTTTTAGTGAATGAAGTCTTTTTCCAATTTTTTATGTTTCAGGTGATGTACCAAGGTTCACTTTTTTCACATCCAAATGATGAATGGAAAATATGTTCGTGTTTATAGAATGTGTTATATTAACCATTTTATTCACCATTTCTGACGCTTTTCATTTTTTCCCCTAAGAAGTCAAGTCATCACTAATGTTCAGAATCTAACTCAGATATAGTTTGGTTCCCCCATGTATCCTTTGTCCTGTTACTGTTATATTAATTTCTGTATGTTTTAAGCACAATACAATTATAATCATATTGTTTATGCAATTGCTTTTAAGCCTATGACGAGAAGACAAAAGAAGAAATATGCAATTATACTGTTATAATTACATATTTTCATTTACTCGTTCCTGCGCTTTTTTTTCATGGGGGTTTAAATTACTGCGTAGTCACTACCCTTCAGACTGAAGACAGACTGTCCTTCATACTTCTGTAAGGCAGCTCTTCCAGGTGGGTGCAATGGAGAGGACAGAGGCTCCTTCTTATCAGACTCTGCTCATAGGTAAGGGCTCCAGGCCAGGCACCGCAGGACAAGAGTACGGGGCCCCATCATTGCTGCCATAGCCTGCATGTCGGGCAGGGCAATCCTTAAACACCAGGGGCTACACACATTCCTAGTGCTGGCTCACAAGGCAGAGAGGGACTGGGGGAGAAGCAGAAGACCCTGGTCCCCACCCCAGCTCCTGTGATTTGCAGATGATCTGCCCAAGGCAGAGGCAGACCTACCCTGAATCTCCGTCTGAGCCTTGCCAGCAGCCAGCCCTCCCAGCTGAACCTGCAGACCTCAACTGGCATCTGAGGTGAAGGAGGGGCACTCTTGCCTGAGTTCTTGAGCACTCAGTACCTGGAGTAGAGCTTTCCCAAGATGAGAGTGGAAAGGTATGGAGAAAGAGTAAGAGTGGCTCAAATACTTGGGACTCCTGTTCTGAGATTTTCTTGAATGAGCAATTCTCTGTTTGTAGAATCTCCATCTGGACAAGCTCCCAAGACTTTAAAGGAGTGTGTGTGTGTGTGCACGCGCGCGTGTGCACGTATGTGTGTTCCTCTAGTCAAATGGTTGTTCTGTGAGGAGTATGGTCAGGAAGAAGGTGTGCTGGACTTTTCAGTGAACATTCCAGAAGCCAGTCTACATCCCATCGGCAGTTATACACTTGTTTCTATCCATGGGCACAGGGTCCAGGATGCCCAAGCACAGCACAGTCAGAAGATGCTCATTCCTTTACATAAAATGCCCAATATTCCCATACAACCTACGCCAGGCTCCTGTCTAACTTGCCATTTCTAGATGCCATAATATACCTAATGCAATGTAAATGCTACATACATAGATGTTATACTATATGATTTAGTGAATAATGACATGAAAAAGTTTTTTTCCAGTTTTTTGATAGGAGGCTGATTGAATCCACAAATGCAGAACCTTTAGATAAAAGAGCCATATGTATTATCTGCAAATACCCATAGATTTATTTGCTTCTTCTCAACATTTATATATTTCACCTTTTAAGTATCAGATGCATCCGATTCTTCTACTTTCATTCTTGTCTGTAGACTTTAGGGGCTGCAACTCAAAATTTTCATGTTTTACCAAACCCCATAATGGAGAGTCCTAGACCTCAATTTCAAAAATTTCCTCTTTCTCCATAAGGACAGCTGAAGTTTCTGTTTTATGGTCTCAGCCTGTTAACAGCCCTTCCAAAATCAAAAGGCTTCACAGCCGAGTGCTAAAGCTCTTATCTCCAGCAGTTTTCCTATTTTGGTATAGCCTTTGTGGTTACTCCTTGTGAGTTCCTTGTTCTGATCTCTCTTGGTCACTGTTATCAGAAGTCTAGCACTTGTTTTTGAAGTGGTTATGGAAAGTAGAGTCAGGGTCCAGCATGGGTCAAAATCTAAAGACAACTGGTATGGTTTCAGACCAAGTAATGTGAGAGGACTAGAAAGGCAAAAGGCATCTAGGCACGTACTCTCGCCAATATGGAGAATACGTCTAATACTAAGAAAAGGAAGACAAAAGAATAAAATTTAAATTAAAACTTATTCTGCTCCCCCATTTGTGCGTAAACTGACCCAACAGTGACTTTGAGTGACTCTCTTACCAGAGGACTTTACTTTCAGATTGGTTGTAGAAAATCCTGTTTCACTGTAATTGGGACACTTTTCTGTCAGTTTCCTTAAGATTGGGTAAAGTGAGGTCCCAGGCCCTACACCTGTCCTCCTTCAGGATGGCACCCAAGACTTCATCTCTGGGCAGGCACCCTGGTTAAACTGCACTCTTGGTGGTACGCCTCTCACAGTGACTTGGACATGTTATGTTCTGATGAATAACTCGACTGGGTTACAGGCAGGTTGGAAGAGTGCTTGGCAAGCTTGGGTTCATTTATGAAAGATTTTCAACATCTGAGTCAGAAGTGAGGGAGGTCACTGAAGAGAAGGTAGTGCCCTGTGCTTACAGAAGTGATTCTCAGAAAGGCCCAGGGGACCTGTTCCTCACAGGCTACAGTGCCCACACCTCCAGGGTGTCTCACTCAGTAAGTCTTGGATGGATCCAGAGAATTTACATTTGTACCAAGTTCCCAGTTGAGGCTGAATGTCACTCTGTCCATGGACAGGTCCTTGGAAAGAGTTAGAAGAACTGAACAAGAAGTTATGTTGGAGAGCAACTAAGTTGAGAAAGAAGATAAAGTGGGCAATAGCATATGAGCATAGGGCACTGGGTTTTCATCTGGACCTTCTAGTATCTGACCATGTGATTTTTGTCAAAAAATGGTCTTCTTCCTTCTACTGGGATGCACACCCCCGTGATTCTGGAACTCCTTGGGACCTTGCCTGCCTGACAAGGTCACCCTTGATTCCCTATTTTGAATTGCAAACTCACCCTCCAACCCTAAATCCTGATTGTTTTGCTGTATTATAAGCATTTGTCTCACACACATATTTTTCTTATTTATTGTTTTTACTTTTCATTACTTTCCCTTGAGAATGTAGTTCCAGACACACAGGAAGTTTTGTCTGTGTAAACAGTTGGTGTGTTTCAAGTACTTGGAACAGTACCTGGCATAATAGCAGACGCTCAGTAAGTATGTACATGAACAACTCCTTTTAAACACTTTTTTAACATTTGCAAATTGAATATCACACACAATCCCTAAAATTACCTTCAAACTCTAGTTTTCCCCTCTCATTACCCCTTTTCCCCCCTCTTTCTTCCAACATTTACTCCCCATAAACATACACTGCAGAATCATTTATTTACTTTTTTTTTTTTTGATAGCGGGGATCGAACTTGGGACCTTTCATTTACAAGGCAGGCACCAGAACCACTGAGCTAAATCCACGGCCCTGTACGTTTTTAAAAATCTGGTCTTTGCTATGTAATGTTGCAATTCTATTCATAATCCTTTCACACATTCTAAAACTACTTCTCATCACATCATTTCTTTAATGTGTACTTACTTTGTATCACACACCCATTCATCTGACATCATTTTGGTAGAAATAAGCTAAGGAAATTTCTTCCGAATTTCGCAGTGAATGAATGCAACTTGGTAGCAGCTAGTAGTCCCTTCACTTTGAAAAGTGTCAGCCATCCAAATTCACCATCATCCTGAGCCTTACAGGCATTTTCAATGAAGGCATTTTTTTCATGTCTTATCCTTTAAGTCATCGGTTCAGGATCAGGGTTTTCTATGTATCTACTCTTGAAAATTAATGACTAATATCAATATTATTAGATAGAAAAAAGTGTAATTTCTCCACAGCAGATCTTCCTGTTGCTATGGAAATAGTCCTGATTTCCCTTTGTCCCTTTTCTGAAAGCACTTCTATTTGCTGCTGGGATAGAAATAGTCTGCGTCCTGTAGCCATGGTAACAACTTGAGGAAAGTTGCATTCCACAGTGTTGCTTCTCTCTAATTTCCGCTCCTCAGGACACACTCCTCTTTGTGGCTGACTGACATGATGATTACTCGGGAAACAATTAAAGTCGCGTAGCCTGCTCCATTTGAAGAGCTGGTGGCCAGGCAGCAATCCCCCCACCCTGTCCCTTGCACACATCTTACTCTACTTCTGCAACGGAGCGGAAAACACCAGGCTCTTCTCTCACCTGGGGCTGGTCCAACAGCCCACAGGTACATGTGTAATCAGTCAAATGAAACGACATTTGTTTGCTCTTCATTTTAAAATAGTTCAATGACTATGGCAAAAGTGGTTACAACTGGAAAATGAGAAGATATTTACTTTCTTTAAAATGATTCCACTCAGTAAAAAATTTCTGGAAAGGGGATAATTTTTAATTAGTTCTTTCATCTTGAAATTAAATGGAAGCTGGTGTTTTCAATTAAGTACACCTGCCAAACCCTACTGATGGATTTCACTGGGCATCAACCTCATAGGGAGAGGCCATAGAGAGAGATGGTTTTAATGATTAATGTTTAGCATGAAAGTCAAGGTTACACTAATATTTCATCCAAGTGTAGCACAGATATTAACATGCAAAGCATTAGGATTCATAAGAATCTATAGTGAATTGAAAATAGCCTCCCTAAAATACAAATAATATCTAAAGTTACATAGAAAATCATATTTAACCAGGAATGCAAGCCCTTTAAAACCACTGATGTACTTTTATGAGTTATGTGTAACTTTAAAACAATCAGTTGTGGAACTTCTTGAATATCTTAGCAACTTTTAATACAAAGAGCTTGGTTAAAAATGTATGAGTATACGTATTAGAATACAGACATAAAATACATGTACACACATATATGTGTCATGTATAAAATTACCTGCAAGTAATAATCCTTCTATAATTAACTGTTACTGGGAAATAAGGAAATGTGTGCTCTTAGGAGGGCACATATAATTAACTGTACAAGCTTTTAAAAATGTTTTACATTTTATTTTATTAGTACATATGTATTTTTTAAAGTTTAGAGAAGTTAGAATTTTAGATTCACAGAAAAATTGTAAAGGTGGGATAGAATTCTCATATACATTGTACCTAGATTTTTCCTATTATTAATATCTTACATTAGTACTTTGTAATTATAATAAGTACTGGACCGATATTCAAACATTATTATTGTTAGCTAAAGTCCAGACTTTATTCAAATTTCTGTAGTTTTTATCTAATATGGCTCTTTACAGAATCCCAACCACACTGTACTAAGTTTTCACATCCCCCTTTCGGCTCTTCTTTGTTGTGATAATTTCCTCAGATTTCCTGTTTCTCTAGACTTTGATAGTTTACAGAAGTACTAGTCAGGGATTTTGTAGGATTGGCTTCCATTGTGCCCTCCCACCCCCACTGCCATTTTCCTCTGACCAGACTGGTGCTAATGACAGAGGAGGAAGACCACAGAGGTAAAAGCCATTGTCACCATGTCACACAGAGGGTAGAAACTGGCCACAGGACTTCTCACTGCTGATATTAGTCCTGATCACCTGGATGAGATGCTATTCACTGGTTTCCTGCACTGTAAAGTTACTTTCTGCCCCTTTTACATACACTGTTCCTTGGCTGAAAACCTTACCATGCACCCCACATCCCAGTGTGTGTGTTGGTGGGAGGGAGGAGGGAGTTACACTGCCGCTCCTGGCATAGACTGTCCACAGCAGTTATTCAGAATTCTTCTCTAAGGAAGATTTGCCTCTTCTCCACATTTCTTTATTCCATCTTTTATTTATAAAGGTACATAGTCATTGCTTATTTATTTTATACCTTGGCTCATATATTCCAATGTCCTGTATGTATTTTGTGGCTCAAATTGTTCCACCTTTGGCAGTTGGGAGCTATTTCAGTTGGCTCTGACAGACATCCATCAGGCTACTTTCTCATTTGT
The DNA here is from genome assembly GCF_000247695.1 of Heterocephalus glaber. The sequence goes on along the minus strand of NW_004624896.1, from coordinate 1,658,722 downwards.
GTTAGTGCTTCCTTACTCTCAGCACCACATGGTCCCCATACCTCTGACCTGGAAGCAGCCATTTCTCCAAGGATCCCTGGTTCCTGTTATTGAAGACTGGTACAATGTACTAATATCTGGGTACTGAGTGTGTTATTGCTTCTGCACTGTCATGGTTCCAAGTCATTTGTGTTGACAGAACAAAGACATCATTTGTGCGTGTGGACTAGGCTGTGCATAGAGTACGGTAGCACAACTGCCCTGCCACCCACCTCAGTTTGAGCATTGTTCTAAGAGAAGTAGAGTTAAAATAAAGACCCTGGAAATCTCCGCCTTCAGGCCAGAGCACAGCTTGGCTTAGATCTTGTGCTCTCACCTCAGTAACCTTCTCCCTGCCTGACACACAGACACAGACAGACTCTCATGTATATAATTTAATCAGAGCGAGCCCGGGACAGACGTGTGGAGAAAGCTCCTGAGATGACTCAGCAGGCTGTCAATCATTCCCATCAATCTTCTCCAGAGACCCACTGAGAGGCACCCAGGCTGGGGCAACTTCTTTTAAAGCCCGAAAGCCTGATTTATCTTTGTGCCTTTCATTTTCTTTTCACCCTCACACTGCTTTTCTGTCCATGCCACATTCTTGTTTCTGTTGGCATGGGCCTCTCCTGAGCAGATCTTCCTGTCACCTTAGACAGCTGTAGCTAATTTTTCTGTTACCACTGGATGTCTGCTTGTCATGCACAAGAGCCCAGGGTGTATCCGCCGGTTCTACTGCGCAGTGCCACCCGCCCCCCATAAATTTGCAATTATTTCTATTTATATTAAGCTGAACATGAGTTTATATAACTCCATTCCAAATCATTCCCGCATAGACTAGTCCAGCCTCTTCCCGTTTATCTGTACATTTTCAACCCGTTGTGAAAAGTTTTACTTCTATCCTCTACCGCCCACTTCCTTAATTGATCAAGCCTAGTATAAGCTACAGTGGCATGAGATCCTACCTCTATGAGGTGTGACTTTATCAAACTGTGTACACTGTTTATGTACAGTTATTATTTCCTCTGTCTTTAGCAATAGCATCTTTAATGTCATTGACATTGTTCCATATATTTGTGCTATAGTTATTCTGTCATACTCTGCATTGAACAGACCTAAGAGAATAGAACACAAGATAAAGTGAACTTGAAGACAGAGTATCCAATTTGAAGAATAAGTAAAGTCAAACTGTACAAACTCTCAAAGACTTGTTAGATCCTAGCATTTGTACAACTGGAGTTTCAGGAAAAAAAGAGTAGAATGGGACAAAAAAGTTGATGAGATAGTGTACAAATATCAATCAAACTGAATAAAAGGAAAAGATTACAGATTTGAAGATGCACAGGAAAGTCAACACGACAAATGCAGAGATGATCTTGTCTCCCCACATCAGCATCAAACTGGTAGAACACACAGAAAAGCGGTAGTGTGTACCCACAGTCCTAGGTGCTTGGGAAGCAGAGGCAGGAAGATACTTGTACCTTGGAGTTTGGGGCCAGCATTGGCAGCATATAAAGAGTTCATCTTTTAAAGTGTTACTTAATGAAATTTAAAAAAAATTAAACTATTGAACATAGTGAGAAATAAAATGATATATTACACAGAAGAATACTGATTTCCTGAATATTGATTTTTTCCTTAAGCATATGGACACAAGCAGACAGAATATCGTTTAGGTACTAAAAGAAATCTGTCATCCATAAATTCTGCATGTGGTGAAAGTATTCTTAAAAATTAGTGCATAATAAAGACTTTTTCAGATAAAGGAAATTAAAATGAGTTACTGCAAAAAGAATTGAATTACAAGAAATAATAAAGAAATTATCAAGCTTAATGAAAATGTTATATGGAAATTTGGAAGAGCTTTGGAATTTGTGCAAACCCATGAAAACAGCAGCACTGACACATTAAATTTTTCTGCATAATTTCTTTTAAAACATGACAGATTTGAGCAAAAGTTACACTTTTGCATATACACAACCTATACAGACCTACTATATATTATGAACTAAAGCGTAAGTTATAGGAGAGAAATAGAAGACCTTATACTTTTTAAAAATTTTATTTTTTGAAGAGCAATACAACAGTAACTGGAAGTAGATGCAAAAATTTATGAATACATATTTTTCTGAGGCCAACAACATCATAATATTGCAAATTACTATTCATAAAACAATTAAAAATAAAGTTATCATCTAATAATACTAACACTATCCCAAAAACATAAGAAAGGATGAACAAAAATCACAAGGAATGACAAGAAAACAATTAAAATTATAGACCTACACCCACATCTATCAAAGATACTCAAAGTAACTGGGAAACATGTCACCTGCCTATAATTTCAGCTACTCAGGAAGCTGAAGCAGGAGGATCACACATTTGAGGCCATCCTAGGCAACTTAGTGAGACTCTGCCGCAAAATAAAATAAAAATGGCTGGGAATATAACTCTGTACCTCCCCCATACACATACAATGTTCACAGTCATTATTTATAAGAAAAATAGAAAAATCAAACCAAGATGTACTACATACTTATTAGAATGTCTAAAACTTAAAAGACTGACAAAAATAAGAGCTGCTGAAGATATGGAGCAACTAGTAATCTTCCATGTTGCTGTTATGCATACCAAAGGGTATATTCAATTTAGAAAATAATTTGTCGGTGTCTTACTAATTTGATAATGTACATATTATTTAAGCCCAGTATGTCCATACCAAGGCATTCACTCACTCTCCCTCAAATAAAATGTCCTCCCTCTAATAAAAATTCATAAAAAGCTGTATGCAAATCTTTACGAAGTATTAATCATAATAGTCAAACACTGGAAATAACCAAACTATACAGTAAGCGTTGAATGGATAAACAAGTTGTAGTATATCTACACTATGAAACATCAGTTACAAAGAAAGGTACTGTTGGCATGCATAACAATATAAATCAGTCTTAAAACATGACATGAAATAAAAGCTGTCCAGTGTAAATGACTATATATTGCATTATTTCATTTATACGACATTCTAGAAAAGGCACAAGTATAGAGTCAAAAGCCTATCACTGGTTATCATAGGGATCAGTGGAGGAGACGGAATACAAAAAGGACAATAATATTTTCCAGGGTGATGAAAATATTCAAATATCGGAAATAACATTATGCTTATGATGGTAGGTACATGATTGCATACAATTATTTAAATATCTATAAACTGAATACTCAGTAATAGCAAATTGTATTGTCTATAAATTATACTTAAATAAAGCTAGAGAAAGAGACATAGCAAATTTTAAAAGGCACTGAATGAAACTAAAATAGCTTTAAGAGACTGACAGAAAAAGAGGCATAGATAAAAAAATGATACAGTGAATAAAAAGAGTACAGCCACAAATGTCTATGTGTTAAGCAAAACAAAAGAATACAAGAATACCACATAGTGAGAGTAAATTTAAAGTTTTAAATGTAATAATAAATTTACTCAAAAATTTTAATTATCAAATTGACCTAGGAATAAATTAAAACCATGAAGCTACTACTTTAAACTGAGAAAGCTAAAATTGTTATAAAATATCTCATCTTTGCCATCCCCTAATCCTCAGCCAAATGAAAAAGACACACAGGCCTGACTAGTTACAAGATACCCTTTACTGAATGTGTAGATAGTTTCTATCTTTTACAAACTGATTCACAAAATAAGAAGACATCAGAAAATGGAAAGATGTTCCCTGCTCCCAGAGGCAGAGCCGATACTGTCAGAGTGGTCATACTCCCAAAGCTGCTACATATATTCAGTGAAGTCCCAGTCAAAATACCAACAGCATACTTTACAGAGCTAGAGAAAACAATCTTAAAATTCATATGAAACCAGAAGAGACCCAGATAGCAAAAGCAATTTTGGGCAACAAGAGCAATGCAAGAGGCCTTACAATACTAGATTTCAAGCTTTACCAAGAAGCAATAGTGATAAAAATGGCATGGTACTGGAACAAAAACAGATATGTGAATCAGAGGAATAGAACAGAAGATACAGAAACATCCCCAGACAAGTCGGCTGTCTGATCTCTGTCAAAGGGGCCAAAAGCATATGTTGGGGGAAAGGCAGCCTATTCAACAAGTGGTGCTGGGAAAACCGCTCATCTGTGTGCAGAAGACGGAAACTGGACCCTTATCTCTCACCATGTACTAAATTAAAATCGAAATGGATCAAAGAACGAAATATTAAAACAGAAACATTAAACTTCTTGAAAGTATCTTTCCCAAAGAGTTTAAAACATCATACTACAATGCAGACCAATGTTTATAGTAACACAATTCATAATAGCAAAATCCTGGAAACAGCTTGTATACCCATCAACAGAAGATTGGATAAATAAGCTGTATTAGGTACATGCACCAACTCCCTAAGATGACTGTGAAGCGTATGTACTAATAAAAGAAAAGAAAAGAAAAGAAAAATACTCAGGAAGCCTTTTAACTGATTTTAAGCTCCCTGAAATATGGGGGGCGGGGGGAAGAAAATACAAAAAGACTGCCAATACAGTTGAAAATGCTGTTAATTTTTATTGTTGTTGTAGCAAACTGCCACAAATCTAGGTCTTACAACAATACTAATCTATTACTCCGTAGTTCTAGTGGTTAGAGTCTAAACTGGATTGCAGAGCTGTGCTTTTTAAGAGGCTTGGGGAAAACTGTTTCCTTGTCTCTTCTAGTTTCTAGAGATCTGAGCACCCTCAGCTCCCATGTCCACATCATTTATCTGCTGCTTCTCTCCTCAGCTCTGCTCTGCCTTGGAATCCCTGCCTCCTCACCCGGATAGGGATGGTGTCATTATTTTGCACCCAGAAAACCCAGGACGATTGTTGGGAGCAATGCTACAAAATTTTAGGGAAAAATCATTTGGTTAGCCTAGTTCTCCTACCTACAGGTCAGCTATGGCATTACGAGACATAATTCCATTTTGGCCTCAGGTCACAACTGAGACCTCAATGATGCGGTGATGCTGTGATACTCCAGGACAAGATTACACCAGCTGAAGACATCCTGGGAGGAACAAACATCTACTCAGTTCCTCATTGTTCTTGGACTGTTACCATCTTGTTTACGCAGATGTACTGAACTCTCTGCAAGTCATTCGTTACACTTTGTTTCTCCCGATGGTGCAGTAAGCTGGGGGCTTTCCTCTGTGCTGCCCAGAGCAGCACTGAACAGACCCAAAGCTCAGCTTCTTCTCAGTCTCATTTTCCTACCTTTCCTGTAATTCGCTGTGTACTGCCATGGCTCGCAGGAGACCAAGACTTAACTACAGAGGTTCTAGTCACGTCCCCTTTCCCTGTTCTCTACAGACGATCTCATCTCAAAATCTTTAATTGGCTCTAGATTCCTTTTTTTAGGCAAAGTAGCATATTCACACATTCTGGAGATGAGGCTGTGGACATCATGGGGGGCGAGGTGAATTATTCTGCAATCCACAGACAAAGATACAAAAATTGATAGAAACAACAAATCATCTGAACAGATATTAAACCAGGAATTCGAGGTTGACTCAAGATCCAAAGCAACACTGTAAGGAAGAAAAAAGCAGAGGGACATCCTCAGTTGAACTGAAAATCCTTCCTAGTTCATATAAATATTAAGATGAATCATAATTTAAAATGTTTTAGCAATTGAAAGTATAGTTCTAAATGGGTAAAATATAAATACTTGGCTTATTTCAAAATGATTACTACCCAATTGTTCTCCAAAGTAATTCATCAATTTTCATTTCCTTTTAGAAAATACAAGTGTCTCTTATTTTTATACATCTACCCCTAATTTTTCGTACTGTCACACTTTTGCAAATCTGTAACTGGGGGAGGGGGATAAATGAGTATTCCCCAATGACTCCAGGTACCGTCTTCAAATCCCCTGTCCATATCTTGGCCCATTTTTCTAATGTGCTTTCCTTTCAATTCTCTAGTTGATTGGAAGGAGCTCTTCATATTTTCTACATAGTAAATTTTCATATTCAAATTATATGCAACTTCCCTAGAAAAATTCCTCATCCATGAGAATGATAAAATAGTAAAGACTGGATGGATAAAACTATTCACTATTGCATAATTTTAATTCTGAAAATGAAAAGCAGAAAAGCACCTGACTGGTAATTCAGGCAAGTAACAGAATCTTATATATTATATAGCAGGTGAACACATTAAGGAGCCCTAGAGACATCAACATGGCTAGAGTCCTACACACAAATAAAACTGAGTGAGTGGAAAGTCTTACGGGATGGAGGGTGGAGCTTGGAGGTACAGCACTCCTCTCTATGCAGGAGGCCCTGGGTTTAAGTCATAGCATCCAAGGGTGGGGAAGGTAATTGTGAAGACAACAAACAATAACATAGTACTCTAATACAGCTAATGGAAGTCAAAACACACCCTAAAATCAGGAGTCTGATTGGTTCTGGGCAGAGCAGAATGTAGGAATTAGGAGGTAAACAGAAGTTTTTTATATTAAATATTTTATTTCTTTTTGTTTAAAGAAAAATATAAATAAAATGATAATAATAAATACATGTTGCCTCACTAGCAGGAAAAATTACAACTTAGTTACTTGAAATTATCAGCTTAAAGTTTATTTATTCAAGATTTTACAAGAATAAACCTCTTTTATAATTAACCAAACTGAAACATTACATGGTCTTTGACCAAGAAAATCATTCAAAATAAGCACATAGATAACTATTTCCACGTGTATCATGAACTTTATTCCTTATTAGCAGCATTTCAGCTCCATAAAACAGAAAAAGTTATAGCAATGACACAAAAATGCAAATATACCCATCATTCATGATGAACCTCACAGACATGACAAGATGATTTTAGTATTCTCTTCTGATATTTAACATTTCATTTTTCTATTGTCCATTTCATAGATTAATCTTCCTCTGTTTTAGAAAAACTATTTGGAGAGAAAACTTTTCAAGTTCATAAGATGAAGGTATATAGAGCAATAAAGCTCCTAATAAAGCTGACTTTCATTTATATCATAAAACTCTCAGAATTGAGTTTCAAAAATAGTTATTGTTGAAGTTGAAGGCTTTCAAATTGTTCTTACTATAGCTGAACCAATGTCAATGATTTTTGAGATTTTTTTTGTATTATTTCATGTACAAAACAGAGTGAGTTTGTATGAATAGTCAGAGCCTGTGGATAGATGTAGCACTCATTAAATGGTGACACTGTTTAATGTTGAGCAGCTGTTCCTCTTGGTGCTAAGAAAAGCTAATACTATAAGGATCTTATTAAGCTCACCGATTGTCGAGACACATTCTACATAATTTTAGGGAAAAATCATTTCATAATTAGATTATGATTAGGACTATCTAAGGCCCAATGTCTTCTTGCCCACCAGGCAGCTATGGCATGGGGAAATGTAACTCCATTTTGCCTCTGGTCACAAGTTGAGGCCTTAATGGTCCCATGGGCTCAAGGGCAAGAGTACGTCAGCTGAAGACATCTTGGTTCTTTGAGAACCGAGTAATAATAAAAACAGAAAAGTTTCACCTGGGTTAAGGACAGATTCCTTATTACCCTGCTGTTCTGTCCCACTTACTATTGTGAGAATGCCTTGCTCACCACTCTAAGATCCTCAATGGAAGATCCTCACCAGCATAGGATCACTGCTGCCCTCTGAGTCACCTGATGCTCTCTCCAGTTATTCTGTGCATCCAATAAATAGTGGCCAGCTCGGAGTGTCTCTGTCTTTGCCCACTCTGAGGCACTGCCCCCGGGCCGCCCAGCCCTGCATGTACTTTGAAATTATGCAAGTTTCTATAGTCTCTCTTTCTTTAGCCCTGGCCAGCCCCTTTTGTAGGCAGTGGAAGGATTGTTTGCCCTCCAATAAGTGACATTTAATTTTGGCAGTAAGTAAACACAAAAGTTGTGAAATCTGTTTATCAAACCAAGAAGTTAAAATGGTAGATTGTTCCAAAAGTGAAAACTAATAATAAATTTATTTCATAGGAAAGAACACATCATTTTCTTGTTAGCTAAATGACTCTGAAGGTTTGTATTTATTCAAAGTTAACTGGAACATCAGAGGCCTACCAGCTTTAATTAACAGCTCATCAGCTAGTGTAAGTCTTCAGAGAAAGGACAACTAAGATACTTACCCTGGTACCCATGCCATTCAATATTTTTATAAGAGGTGTTCCAGGTGCAAAATTATTAAAAGATAAGGTAAATTCCTTTCTCTAAACCTACCATTAGCAGTCCTGGCCATTGACCTCTGTACCCAAGTATACCTTATTTTCTTCCCTGTCTTGTGTTGGTTATAACCCTAAAACCATACTTCACTGTTTATATTCAAATGTATTGTTCACAAAGACAGCCTTCTTACTAAATTTTTTTGTCTGTGTCGACTCGATAATTCTATTTTTCTTAGTAACATATTAAATAAAAGTTCTGCAAATATTTCCCATACATGTTATCTAACCAAAGATTTTCATTCTATTTTAAATATAATAAATCTCCAGACAGTGAAATCCAGAGTCAGGGTCAAAATGTTTTCTGTTACTCACAGGAAGAAGATCCAAGTACAAGCACTCTATTCATAAAATAGTATAAGTTTATTTACAGAAACTGGCTCGGTGTTGGATCATTCATAGAACAAAAAGCTGTTTATTGCCAGACTACTTTCAGTCTAATCCATGATCCTTCTCAAAACATCTTTCCTCACTTCAGGATTAAAAGTGTAATTTCTCACCACTCATAAGTGCTATTTAAAATTCGAGTTTACAAGCCTGAGGTGTAGCTCAGGGGTAGAGCACTTGTGCAGCAGGTATGAAAGGCCCGGGTTTGATGCTCAGCCCAGAAAAAAGAAAAAAATTTGATTTTACTGGACTCAATTTTCTCTTTTATTTATATCTGATGAAAGTATTATTTTTAATTTTGCATAGGGAAAAATGTTTCTTTGTCCTCCTAAAACTTTCTGCAATACATCCTTTCAGGATTTAATTCTATCTTTTCCTACTAATTCACTTTCACAGTTTCTTAATCCATAAAATGAAAATTTCCATCACATAATTTAAAATATTACTTACAGAGAAGACAAAAGTCAGTGATAGCTGAAGCAGCTCCTTGGACTTTTTCTTGGAGGCCTCAGGCAGAGCCTGTACGGCTCCCTGCCCTCCACCACGGCTGGCACTCCTCGCATGTCCTTGCCAGCTTCCAGACTTACCTCTGTAAAACTAGGAGCTGGCCAAGACAGCTCAGAGGCTCGGGCCAGGCCCTCCACTCTGGAAGGATTGCTTCTCGGGTAATTAGCTGTCCATATTGTGACTTACTATTTTCAGTCTATGTGCTGACAACACATAATGTAGGTGATGATGAAATTATCCTGATTCCCTAAAGGCAATGCAAACTTATTAACCATTAGTCCACTTAATACTGAATGATTTTTTTTCTTTAAGTACTGATGCAAAAAATGCAATTACAGTACTAAATTAAAAATAGGCATTTCATTAAATTAAAACCTATACCTGATCTTTAACGCTGAATTCATCATTTATAAGGTAAGATATCTGTTTGCTTACTTATTGGTCAGCTTTATGAAATCAATTAATTTCATCAATGATTTTACATCAAACCATTTAGATTTTCTTGAATTATGACAGATTGTACCCTGTGTATTACTTTTTTGTTTACTCAGTCCCTATTTCCTCAGGCCATGCCAGGCCAAGGTTTAAATTCTGGACACTAGGAATCATGCCTGTTTTTTTCTCTCTCTCTTTTTTTTCACCCCTCCAGCACTTCAAATTCCCTGCAGAATTCTGTTCTCTGGATCATCCGTTTCTTGAGTAAGCAAGACTGGTGGGTGAAAACAGCCGGTGCTGCCTGTCACCAGCTCTGTGATACTGACCTCTTGTCTCTCTCTGTCCTGTCTCCTGGACTCCTCTGTCATCATAGTGAGAAAGGAAAAGTGCCCGTCTCCCTTATCGGTTCCTGAGCTGGCTGCGGGGGTGTGACTCGCTCAGTGGCTGGCTGCTTCTCCCCCTTGCACTTCAATGGGCTGGGACAGTTTGCTACAGTGTCCTCACTGGCTACTTCTCCCACTCCAACCTTCCAGGCACTTCAGTCGATACTGCTGCATTTATGTGAACAGAGGGGGCACTGGGAGTAGTGGCTAAGATCAGGAAGGGAGGGATCTGAGCTCCTTATTTGTATACCCAGCGTTCACAGCAAGCCTTCCAAACCCTCAGCCTCACTGCAACAGGCCTGCAAGTGGCAACAATAGCAATTGCAGCAACCAATGCCACAGCATGATGTGGCTCTGCGGTCTCACCAAGTGCAGGCTTAAACCACAACCCCTTCCTTGAAGGAGTGTCCAGCTTTGCCCCAAGGCTGTAAAACAGAGCTTCAGAGCTTTAAGGTCTTTCCTTAATAAGAGATAAAACAGACTTAACAACAAAGAAAATTATCAGGAAAAAAGGCTGCTATCACATCATGATACAGAGGACCAGTTCCTCAAGAAGGTGAAATATGCCAGGAACAAACGACAGAGATGAAGTTATACACAGAGAAGGGTTGAGGAGTAAACAGAAATATCTCTGATTATAATAGGGGGCTTCAACACCCTAGTCTCAAAAGTCGATAGACTTTCTAGGCATAAAATGATGAAGATGCAGAACTGGTGGCGGGGGGTGAGCAAAAAAGGGAAGACTTTCCTTCTGTGGATGATCAACCCACTGGTTAAAACGCATCATGACATGTTCCTGTTCTTTGCAAGGTACTCCCTTATATCTAATACTTGATATCATGTGGGATTTTATATTTATCAGTAGTAATTTCAAAACTTCTACCTAAAAGCATTCAAGCTCTCTGGATTGAAATTACCGATACTTCTTGGAAAATTTCCCAAACACTGAAAATACAAACTGTACTGTTTTTATCCCAGAGCTATTTATATTTGATTCCTCTAATTACTGGAGAGATTCAATTCTAACACGACTCTCCTTTCCACTGCTAGGATATTCTCTGCTAGCACTGCTTTCCCGCAATACTGGGCAGGCTTCCCTTTGTCTCTATCCCTATTTGAAGTCCCAGCCTGCAGCAGCAGTGTCCCTGTAACCACCCTTGCATGGAGAATTATGAAGCCATCAGAAGCTTCCCAAATAGAACAAAGCAGTCAGAGAAAGAAAATGGTCCAGAGGTAATGATCAGCAGCAAAGACTTAACCATGCAAAAGCAAGTTAAACCATGCTCTGGAGACAACAAGCCAACGTCCCATCCATATCATTTCAGTTCTGTGAAATTTATAGGAAATGCTTGATGGGTGAGTGAAAGCTGAATGTAAAAAGCTGGTCTCATCTGCCCTTTTACCTGACTTGTAAGTACAGAATTAGTTTTATGTTCTCTAGTCTCTTGTGATACTTATTTTAATGAATGAGTTCTAAGCAAAGTAAAACCCCATCTAATTTATTAATTCATTGACATTTTTCCTGAACTGACCACTGCCACGCATTGGATAACTGCTAGGAAGGTAAGTGAGCTGCACTCAGATGTTTGCACTCAGATAAGGCTCTCAGCAGACATAGCGAACGAACATAATCCCATAATGGATGCAGCAGTGGAGAGAGGTCGGGACTGCTTCTTGAGAAGTGAGCCAGAATGTCTGGTACAATTCACTTCCTGCCGGGTGTGAACCACCTGGCTTATGGATGTTAAAGATGATGGGGTCCACTTTCCGTGCAACTCCTTCACTTTACCAAACGAGGGGAAGTTTCCTGGAGTCCGAAATAGAACCAGGAAAAGAAGGCTGCAAGTCTGCCCATTCTCTAACCACCCTGTCTCTGTCATCATAATGTTAACAGCTGATCACAATTAACAGATAAATACCTGCACTACGTGTCACCATATGTCTTACATTCTCACATGGTAGTAACTAGTACTTTTCTTTATTTACTCCAGTTGTGTTTTGTTGTTGTTGTTGTTGTTGTTGGTGGTGGTGGTGGTGCTGAGGAGCAAACCCAAAGCCTTGTGCAAGCTAAGTAGGTGGGCAAATATAAGGAAAGAATGAAGACTTTAGAACAAAAGGACTGGGATTCCTCACTAACTAAATCTAACTCTGCTTCCAACACATGGATGTCACCTGCTAAGGAGGAAAAAAATATACCATATACATGATTTCTGTAACAAATTGATTCTCTCCTGAGCAATCTCTCTTCTTAAAGCTGTTAGAAAAACGAACACAAGCAATGCTGCTTTCATCATTAAGGACTGTAGCAAAATAGAGAAGGAAGCAACAGCCTTTTCTATTTACCACTAGCCAAATTATATAGTTGGTGGCCTAGTCACAGAAACTCCTGCCAAAGGTAGATGACCCCGCCAGAGGAGTTTTCAGCCTTTTCCGAGTGCCCAGAGCTTTTCCATGCTACTGTACTGTGCCCAGAATGTCCCAACAGGGAAAGATTAAGGGTGCTATTTTCTCTGGCACCGTGAGTGCCTGTGGGTGTGTGTATGTGAGAGAGAGAGGGAGGAGAATATGTGAATATGTTCTGGTGGCTGTTCTTAAGAATATACATACTACTTTTATTTTTCTTATCTATCTTTTCATATACAAATCAAATTTGACCACAATCCTATTTGTGGGCCACTTGGCAAGTATTTGAGAATTTTGAAATTAAATCCTAGATTTTTGTGCATAGGTTTAATTCCCAAAGAAGCACATCCTGAGCTTGATTTTCGATGTGTTTACATAAATTATAGCACTAAATAAAGTGGCTGACCTTTGACAAACACCACTGTCAGCATGAGGAAGAGAATTCTTGTGTTTCTATTCATGTGCACTACTTAATCTGGCATCTAATTTTCTGAGACCACAAAATGGGCTTTACAGGGAACTTCTGGTTCTAGACAAGAAGAAAAATAATTATCTTCTTTTATCTCTCCTACTAAATACAGCTAAAAATGCTGGACATTGATGCTGAAATAAAAAACATGACTTCAAAGGGAAAAAAATCGGGAAAAGTCACACTCCTTTCTCAGCTCATCAACAAATATCTGACAGTAACAAAGTGCTCCAGTCCCTTCACTGTGCCAGCAGAGGCAAAGTGGCATTCCCAGACTCCCCACAGTCAGTAGGCAGAGTAGACTGTCCTGGCCCATTTTGTTGCTGTCACAGAATACCTGAAACCAGGTAATTTGTTAACATAAGAGGTGTTCATCCTATGACTCTGATGGCCAGAAAGATCAAGTGCACTGTGTCAGTATGTATCAGTGGCCTTCATGTCACACCATCCAATGGGCAAAAGAGGAAGCACAAGAGAATACCGAACTCCCGTTTAGCAGGAACCCACCCCCCAGATGCTACTGCGGTAACAGCACTAATCCATTCATCTTCTGAGGGTCTTCCCTCCTAACACATGCATTGGGAATTAAATTTCCAACATGTGAAACGTGAAGGACATATTCAAAACCATACCAGAGCCTCTGTACTCCATCAGGATGGTGTCAGTGAAGGCTGAACACCCTAATTTCCACTGATGCTCAGCAATACAAAGCATTCTTCCACCTCCCCTCAATGTGGGGTCCCATGGGCAAATGTAATAGACACCATTTCCCTTTAAGTTTTCTTCAAAGTAGGTGCAATGATTGAAGCAAAAAGTATAATATTGTCTACTATATTCTTACATAAATGTAGAGGGAATATTTAAGCAAAAGTACCATAAAGCAAGAGGGGTATAGCTACCTAAATAAAAGTAATATTTTATATTTAAACCACAGTAGCAAAAGGTATAAAAAATACAAAGTAGAAAAACTATAAAACAAGTCTAATTTTTAAAAGTTGGATATGTATGTTATGCCCACAGAAACCATTAAAAATAATCTACACAAAAAGATATAATCTAAGACACTATAGATAAATCAAATTGATAGATATAAATTCCAAAAGTGTGTATGTGCTGGATGAGGAGAGAATCAGAAGTGGGAAAAACAGAGAACAAACAATTAAAATTTCAGAATTTAGGCCTAACACATTAAACATTACATTAAGTATACTGATACCTCTGGATATACCAACAAAATATTGGTTAAATGGATTAAAAAATATGATCCAAGTGTATGCTGTCTACAAGAAACTCAATCAAATATATTATAAAGGCAGACTGAAAGTAAAAGGATAAATAAGGATATAATATGCAAGCATCACCCAATAGAAAGCATAAGAAGTCTTCAAAGCAAGCTGGGCATGTGGCACACACTTCTAATCCCAGCATACTGAGTGGCTGAGGCAGGAGGAGTGTCAGTTCAAGGCCATCTGGGCAACTAGTGACTTAGCAGGGCCTTGTCTCAAAACAAAAAATTAAAAGGGCTAAGAATGTAGTTCAGTGCAAAGGAACTGGGTTGACTCCCAAGTCAAAAACAAACACCTCCACAGCAAAGAAAGTTATGAGAGACAGAGGGACATTACTTACTGATAAAATGTTCAACCTGTCAAGGAGGCCCAATAATTTAAATGTGTACCTAGTATAAACAAAATGGATCTTCACTACATGAGACAAAAAATTGACCAAATTGAAAGGAGAAAGGATTCAGCCCATGTTATATTACAGAGTTTAATACTCGTTTTGCAATGTTGACTGAACAATTAGTCAAAACCTAAGGATATAAAAAAGGATTAAATAGGGATGGGGGATTTAGCTCAGTGGTGCTGTGCCTGCCATGCAAGCACAAGGTCCTGAGTTCCATCCCTGGTACCAGAAAAAAAAAAAAAAAAGGATTACATAACATAATCATTCAACAAGATTAAAATAGAATTGGCAAAACTTTCTGACACCAACAACAAAAGATATATTCTTTTCAAACAAGTATTAAACGTTCACCTACATAAACCATATCCACAACCATAAAACAAACCTTAGCAAATGTAAAATGTTTGAAGCCATACAGTGTTTTCTTTCTGACCATAGCAGATTTATACTGAAATGTAATACCAGAAAGATAATGGAAATTTCTCTAAATGTAGAAGATACAAAACATGTATCTAAATAATCCATGGGTCAAAGTACAAAACAGAAGAAACTCAAATACACATTCAGCTGAATTAAAACAATAAGAAAACATAAAAATTTGTAGGATACAGCTGACCCTGTCTAAAAAAATTTACAGCATGAAATATTTAGATTAAAAAGATGTCTCATATCAATCTAAGAAATTAGAAAAGGACTAGTATAATATTCCAAAAAAGTAAAGTATAAATAGCAAAAATCTATGAAATCAAAAGAAAAAAACAATAGAGAAAATCATTAGGGGGAAATTTTTATTCTTGGAAAAAAATTAACAAAATTTAAAAGCATTAAAGAAAATTGACAAAGGAAGCCACAAGATACAAATTACCAATATCAGGGCTAAAATATGTGTGTCATTATAGAGGATAATAAGGCACAACTATAAAGAATTCTACACACATAAATCCAAACAGCTATGTGAAATGGATCATTTCTTCTAAAAGCACATTGATTTCTGCCAAAATCCAACCAACTTTAAACAGATCTTTCAAATATCCTTATAATAATAAATAATAGAATTGGTAGCCTAAATTTTCTCAGAAAAAAAAAAAATCTCCAAACCTATGTGTTTTAAGTGGGAAATTGTGTCTAATACTTGAACGGCTAGAGTCAATTCTGCCTTACCTATTCAGGATAACAGAAGAGTGTAGAACACTTATGAACTTAAGTGTTACCTGATAGCAAATCCATACAAGACACTACAAAAAGAAATACCAATCTCCTTCATAATCACAAATGCAAAAATAATAAACAAAATATGAGCAAATCAAATCCAGCAATACATAAAAAGAATTAAACACCATGGACTAGGAGGAGAATTGTGTTCTTCATGAATGCCGCACAAATCATAAAGACATTATAATTCCTAATCACTGTGAAATATGAAATATGCAAGCATAAATCTAACAAAACCTTATAGGACCTGTATGCTGAAAGCATAAAACACTTTACTCAATCCTGAGACACAATACCTAACACCTACAGCTTCAAGGAGGAGAGGTTTATCTTGGCTCATGCTTCAGTCCAAGGCAGGCAGGAAGGGCACAGTGGCAGGGCACAGTGGCAGAGCCTTCTGCACAGGAGAGCTGCTCCTCTCATGGTGGCCAGGAAGCAGAGAGAGGAGGGAGGAGCCAGAAGGAAAATACACACTTCCAGGTCAGCCCCAGTGACCTGCCCCTAACCGCCCCTCCTGACAGTAAATCAGCTAAGAATGTGTCAGAGGATGTGCCATGCATGAATGTAGCTCCCTCACGATCCAATCACCTTCCAAAAGCCCCTCCTCTGAACACATGAGTCTCATGGGGACAGTTCAGATCCCAACCACAGCAAGGCGGAAGAAATCAAAGACCTAAATACGCACAGAGGCATACTATATTCAGGTAAGGTGACTCAATATTTCACATACCAATGCTCTCTAACTTTGCTTGAAAGTTTAATGCAATGTCCATCAAAATCCCACAAATATAAAAAAAGTTTATTCTAAATTTATATGGAAAGCCAAACCATAATAGCTATAGCAATTTTCAAAATGAATAATAAAACTGGAGGAATAACTCTGCTTCATGTAAAGATTTACTATATGGCTGCAGTAATCAGAATAGTGTGTGCCTTGGAGGAACAGAAAAATAGATAAATGGAGCAGAACAGAGAACCCAGAAAAAACACACAAAAAGATAATCCAATGAGTTTTGATAACATGTACAACAATTCATTTGAGGAAGGACTCTCTTCAATTTATATTGCTGCAGCAATAGGACATCCCTAGGGAAAAATGGACCTTAACTAAGTCTCATGTTTTATACAGAAATTAATTCAAAATTTCCTACATATATTCATATATATTCGTATATATATTCATATATATATATGAAAGCAACCTATAAAACTAAGAAAACTATTAGAAGAAACCCGAGAAACCCTTCAAGATGGAAAGCAATGTCAGAGCTCTTATTCATGACCCTATACACACAAATCCAGCCAGTGTTCCTTCTGGGAGGCTGGGGCAGGAGGATCCAAGCTCAAGCCCAGCCTGGGTGACTTGGCCGGACCTTGTCTCAAAATAAAAAAAAGTCTGGGGATATAGTTCAGTGTAGAGAAGCCCTAGATTAAATCTCCAATATGGAAGAAAAAGTACAATCTATAAATAAATCAATATATTGTACTTCAAAATTAAAACTTGCTTTTCGAAACCCTATTAAAAATAAGAAATGGTCATGGTGGTGCACATCTGTAATCCGGGGATTTGGGAAACTGAGGCAGGAGGATTGCCACGAGTTGGAAGACTCCTAGGGTACATACTGAGGTCAGCCTGAGACACAGAGCAAGACCCTCTCTCAAAAAATAAAACAATGCAAAAATTTAAAAAAGAAATAAAAGACATTCTACAAACTTAGAGAAATACTTGTGGATTTGAAAAAGAATGCAGATCTAGACATATGAAGAACTCTAGGAATTTAAGAGAAAAAACAAGTAACTTAGCTAATGCCTCAAACAGATTGAGAGATACTTCACGGAAGAGGTACAAATAGAAAATATGAAGATATTTGACTTCATTAACCTAAAAGAAAGGTAAATTAAAGCAAGAATGAGACACCAACACACCTACTTAAAAAGCTAAAAGAAAAAAGAAAAACAAAAAACACCAAAAGTGGAGAGCCCACAAAGAAACTAGATTCCTCATATGTTGCTCCGAGGATGTAAGATGGTGCACTTCTGGGGAAAGAGTTGCTCGTTTCTTCTAAACAAAAGTTAAACTAACCATATTGTCCAGAAGTCATACTCCCAGGCCTTTTTCAGAGACATTTAAACTCATGTCTGTGCAAAGACTTACACAAGAATGTTGTGCAGACAGATTTCTTTCTCATGATCAAAATTTGCATAATCCAAGTACCTATCAAGGGGTGAATGGCTAACCAAACCACGGCACAGTCATATCATGAGATACTGCTCAGAAATAAAAAAGAATAAACCACTGACATAAACAATCTGGACAGATCTCAAGAGAATCAGGCCGAGTGACTGTAAACTCTTAAAAGCATGATTCAATTCATAAAATATTCTCAAACAACATATTAACGGTTTTCAGGGATAAGGATGTGGGAGAAGATGGGTGTCGATATAAAGCAGTCAATTTAGGAGTGACTCCTCCTGAGATCTTCCAGTCAATGGGACAGTTTGCACATTCACTGTGGTAGTTATAAGCATCAACATATGCAATAAAAGTGCACAGAATTATATACAGACACAAAAATAAATGAATATAAAACCAGGAAAATCTGAATCAGGTTTGTGAATGGTACCAATGTCAATGTCTGGTTTTGATATTGTACTACAGTTAGGCTAGATATTATCCCTGGTGGAGATGGGTTAAATGTTACCCAGGAATGTCTAGTATTTTGACAGTTTCCTCTTCATCTCTAATATCTCAGAAGAATTAGTTAAAAATAAAATAGTGGTTCAATAACCTCTAAACATCTTCCTCTTTATTGTTTAACAGCAGGAAATTTAAATTCCAATTATTCAAAATTATGGTAGTTCAAAATAAGGTCAAAATATGTAGTCATCTTTATAACTAGGGTTATGAAGCAGACAGTGAGAAAAGGCAGGCATGAAGGCTGAGTCTATTACAGTAACCAATGTCAAGTCATCAATAGATCATTATATGATTATGGGTTTTGTATCCCAGAACGGTGAAAGTCCAGGAATATTTTTGTACTGATTCTGCTAATTATGGCTATCAGTCTCCTCCGCTTAGGCACCACTGATTCTCAGAAGTCATCAAGGAATTTAGGGTGACTAATTATAATCTCTGTCTTCATAATTATACAATACAAATCAGCTTGCATTTGAATGTCCACCGGTCCCTGCAATATTACATGGTGGTTAGGAAAAAACGAAACCAGTGTGGACACAGACAAGAACACTGGGAAACAACAGGTGGTCACTTGTCACACTTTTATATGAGTACGCACAGAAATCCTCTTCAGTAATGTTCCATTTCCTCTGCCTTTTTCTCAGTGAGCTATTTTTCTAGACTTCATCAAAGAAAAGAAGACAAAACTTGTTTACAAGGCATTTCTCCAATTTCTTGCTGGGCTGACCGGGGCCTACCATCCCTCTCAACCTTTCCAGACAAGTCCCTCCTCCTTAGAATTGAAGATGACAGCCCCCAGCTCTAGAGATCTGCTACACCCTAGCCTGCCCTTTCTTGACCATATTAATTTCAGAGTTGAAATCTTTTTCTTCTTTCCTTTCATCTAAACAAACCCCAAATTTCCCCTAAACAGCCAATCAACCAAACTTCTATATCTATTTTGGCTGGGAAAAATGGTACAGAATAGAAATATTTCTTCCACCCTACTGAAACATGCGATTGTAATGACATCTACACAGGCTGAATAAAATAGATGCCTCATTCTCAATTCAGAGCCTGCTTTGTCTTTTTGCTCATCAGAGGTCTTCTGAACTTTTCATCCACTGGGTAAGTTGTGCATTCCTTGTCTGAGATGCTAAAATTAAGATGGCAATGCAGGGCTGCACCACATCACTCTTGTCTCTTTTAGTCAGTATTGCAAAAGACAATTCCTAAATCGAAATGTTTACCATTATTATGCTATATTTCTTTGTAAATCAGCCCAGCCTTGCTTATTTCATAATATTTCAAAATGAGAGCCTATTCAGAAGTCTTTACCAGGTATTGTGCTAAGTGCTTAGTGGCATTTCATTTAATCCACTAAATTTTCTAGACTGAAAGACTAAATGTAGAATGGGCAGTGGCAAGACCACAGATGAATCACACTCCCAGGGGCTGGGGATTTAGCTCAGTGGTTCCGGCGCCTGCCTCGCAAGTGCAAGGTCCCAAGTTTGATCCCAGGTACCCCCTAAAAAAAGAATCACACTCCCTGCTGCAGATGGTCTGGGAGCTAAGCCACCACTTCTGCAGCCACGGGTCCAAAGCAGTCAAGACTTTGTCAATTACTTAAACTTTTCTAATTTTGCCCCTACTTCCAAGTCAGGACCAGTCTAAGAAAACAACATATACTCTCAAAACCAAGAGCATACAGTTAGCTGTGGCTTCACCATGCCAAGCACCCCACTGTGCCATACCCAGGCTTCCTGCTTTCTAAGCTACAGCTTTCCCACTGCCCCACTTGCTTTGAGTCTTTGCTGAATACAAGTGATGATGACTAACCAGAGCCCCCACAAGCTCTGGACTAGCAGCCTCTGCTGGTTCTAATTTGGGCGATCACATTTATCATCAGCTGGCCAGTGACCCTGCAGTTTATGTGCATCAGCTACACATTCAGACTGTGACCTGGAGTGGGCTGAAGCATGCTCACAGTCACCGTCAGTCAACTTAATGTCTCTGTCACTCCAATTTTCAAGCCCTCTTCTTTCTCTGACATCTCTGGCCCCACTATCATTTGTTTTCATAATTGAATGACACCAGAAGCCTGCTAAACAGCCCTGCATTCCAGAAATCAATGGCTAATTACCATATTTTTCTTGGTGACCTTAATTTGAATGATCAAGGTTTTTTGTTTCATCGAGAAAGGATAGCAACACCTGGCAAATTGATCATTTGCCTGATAGCCTTTATAAGAATACACGCTTTCAGTTTCCACCTGTTTGAAAAGATGGAAGACTGGTGAACAATAGAAACCACCAGATATCCAGCCCAGTCCCAGTGAGAAAAGACTTGGCTGATCTAGTAGAAAAAAAAAAAACCAACCAGGTATTGAACACCCCCTCAAAAAAACCTGAACTATCACTTTTACATTACTTTCATGTAGTTCATGTAGGTCCTGTCTTAGTAGGATCAGTGATGAACGCTGATACCAAAATGCTTAAAATACTAAAAATGTGGTTATTTTAGGATATTTAAAGTATTTGTTACATGAAGGCTGGTCTTACCATCCAAAGTGGGTAAAACTGCAGATATAACTCAAAGAAATAATTGGCAGATTCGGAAAGAACTGTGCATATAAATCAAAAACTCAAGGTTACTTTCAGACAACCTGGGAACACTTAAAAGTAATAGACTATAAATCTGCCTAGTGCCTGACAGTCACCCACATGGTTGAAATCATTATGCACACATTATCGGTAGAACCTCATGCTTTACTCTTCCCCAACTCCAGAGGTGACCTTAAACACATTCACTATGTTGGTGCACCACACTGTAGCTCCATTCTCAGTAAATGTTAAGCTTACTGAAGCTCTAACTCAGCACTTTTGATAGAGTATTTATTTCAATGGTTAAATACTTTATTAAATGCTTTACTATTAGTTCATGGTCAAAACCTGAAATGTCAGTGGGGTATTGTGACACACACCTGTAACCCCAGCATCGTGTTGGGGGGCTGCGGCAGGAGAAACGCAAGTTAGAGTCCAACCTGGGAAACTTAGCAACTAAGGGAGACCCTGTCTCAAAATAAAAATAAAAAGAGCAGGTACTGTAGCTCAGGATGAAGGCCCTGAGTTAATCCCCAGGAAAGCCCCCCCCCCCCGCTCCAGTTTGCAATGTCTAAAATCGACTTGCTTTTATTCTGTTTTCACTCTGAGCAGAGGAAATACTGTAGACTTTCTGGAGGAACTTTTCCTGTAGCTTCTTGGGTGACAGAAAGAAAAGCCGCAGTCTCTCTGAAGCACATCCTCTCCAGGGCTGCACACGTGCTCCATCTGGGTGGCTCGGCGATGGCTGCCCTGTGGTCTGCAGTGGCTCTACTTGCGTGGCTCCTGCACTAGGGTGGATGATTCAGCCCTGACTTAGTATTCAGACTTCCAAAAAACAAAACAGAAACAAAGCTCCCTCTTCTCAAGAGTTTAGAGTAGATCTTTGAAAACAGTGCAAAAAAAAGAAAAGAAAAAAGAAAAGGAGACGATTCTTTTGGCAAGGCTTAAACATAATAAGAGTTCCTTGAGCCTCCCTGGCACCTGCGCACACGACCTCTGCCCTCTGTCAGCTCTTGATGTTTCGGGCACTGGCTAGCTCCACTGCATGCTGGAAGTGCATCTTTCAGGAGCATCCCCAGCAGCACACATGTGCACTCTGCTCCGGAGCTCCCGCAGGCTGCAGTACTGCCGAGTTACTTTCCTGCTATGTTTGTGGCAGACTCCGGCCATGTCCTCCCACCTCCCACCTTCACTTTTGCAGAGGCCTTTGGGAGGATGTGCCTGGGCTTCCTTCCTCTCTACTCTAGCTCCCTGCAGGTGACCAACCACAAGACTGAGCGACAGGAGCAAGTGATGGTAGGGAGAGATGCAGAGGGGAAGGCCGTTCTGGCAGAGCAGGCTGGAGATCTATCCGGGATGTCTCCTGGAGTGACTGCCATGGGCAGGGCCAGTGGACAGGGCTCTGACTGCCTAGAAGAGACTCTCTTCTGACCTCCTGACCATTCCCTTCCCCCAGGGGAGGCAGGAGACAGAGCCAAACTCCTGCAGGCTTAGCACGTCTCTCTGCTCAGGTGTCCGTATCCGTATGCGCAGCACTTAACAATAAGTAAACTAACAGAATTCCTCATCACACAGGACTTTCAACTCAACTCTTGAATTTCCTCTGCCACTTTTTCTAGGTAGGGCTCATGGCCACCAACTTCTGCAAAAGATCAGTCTGCGGTAATCCACTCCCTTATAAGTTCCAGTACTACACAGGAATGACAAGGGCATCATCTTTAAAAAGTGCCCATCCCCTCAATCTGTGTTGGCTGCGGTTTCTGTGCTGAATAAAGAGAGCTTCATGACCAATGCCAAAAGACTCTGCTAAAGAAAACTGGGCAGTGAAGCCCCTAACTCAAGCCAGCATTTATATTTTAGAGATGAGAAACGAATTCAATTGGCAAGCATCCATGTGGTTCATTCTTTTCATAGCCTTTCCCTATTGTTAGAGATATTTCTAGATCTTAAGCCCCAAACAGATCATATAATCATATCAACAAATGCAGATAAAGAAATTACCAAAATATATCTATTCTTGAATTTTAAAAAACTTTCAGTAAACTAGAAATAGGCGAGAATTTCTTTAATTGGACAAATGGCATCTGGAAAACCACTGAGCTAAAACCATACTTCATGGTTAAAGACTGGCTGCTTTCCTGCTAACTTCAGGAAGCATACAAGGACAGCCAGCTGCATTGTTCCTATAGAACTTTTGTACTGAAAGTTCTAGCCAGTGCAATAACAATCCAAACTACAGAAGACATACAACTGGGCAGAAGGAACAAAAAGTGTGGTTATTTGTAGATGACATACTAAATTGCAAAACCTTTTTAAAAAGGGTATTAGCAAGATTGCAGGATACAACAGCAATATAAAAAAGAAATTATATTTTGGTATACTAGCCACTTAAAAATATCATCAAAATATGAAATAACAGCCAGAAATTGTGGTAAGTACTTGTAATCCCAGAACTCTGGGAGGCTGAGGCAGGAGGACAATTTGAGTCCAGCATAGGCAACTTAGTGACCTGTTGGATCTGTGTCAAAAGAAAAATAAATTTTAAAAAGCTAGGGCAGTAGTGCAGTGAGAAGCCTCTAGGTTCAATCCCTAGTGCTGCCAAAACAAAAAAGTATATAAAATACATGGGCATAAATCAGGCAGAAGTGAAATACAATTACACTGAAAGTACAAAGACGTGCAGGGAGAGATTTTAAAAGACTTGAGTAAATGAAGAGATGTGGTATGTTTATAACACAGGTTATTGAAATGTTATTTCTCCCAGTCGGTAGACTTGATGCATCCTAATCAAAATCCCCACAGTATATCTTCTAGAAATTGACAAAATGAGCTGGGCCCAGTGGCACGCACTTGAGAGGCCGAGGCAGAAGGATCACAAGTTCTAATCATACCTGGGCAACTTGGTGAGAAGACCCTTTATCAAATAAAAAGCTCAGTGTCTGTGCTCCCCTGGGTTTGATCCACACACAAAATCTGACATTCTAAAATTCAAGTGGAAATGTAAAGCACTTACAATGGCCAAAATACGTTTAAAAGAGAAGAAATGTGCAAGTTCAAGATTTATCTGATTTCAAGGTTTACTAGAAAGCTGCTGTAATCCAGACAATGTGGTAAAAACTGACAAACTGAACAATAGAACAGGACAGAGAGTCTACATAACTGATTGTTTCGACAAAGGTACAAAAAATAGAGTGAATAACCTTTTTGACAAATGGCGCTGAAAGATCAGTTATCCACAAGCAAAAAAAGAAAAAAAACTTCACATCACATACAAATTACCTCATATGGACTACAGACTGAAATGTATAACTCCTAAAGAAAATAACAGAATAAACACAGAAAATAACATAACTCCAGAAAATAACACAGGAGAACATCTCCCTGAACTTGGATTCTCTGCTGTGTTTCAGGAAGATCCATGAGAAATGGATCAGATCCAGAGTCAAAACACATAAGCTGAGCTTCCTTAAAGCGAAATGCATTGCTCCTCAGACAGCACAGCTAAGATGAAAAGGAAAGCCACAGACAAGGATGAAGCACTGGTGATGTGCCTGTCGATGAAGAACACTCATCTTTTGTTTGCTCAACCTGTTTGTCCTAATGAAAGCCTCAGTCTCACCCTGAAATGCACAGGTGTTCGTGGAGCTCCCTGCCTAGCGCGCCCAAGCTTCCCTCACTCTGGGCACAGCATCCACGCTCCCCTGACGGCTGCTGAGCTTCAATGCCTAGACCTCTCTACCGGGCGCTATGATTATGTGGCAAGCATGCGCCCTCTGCTCCAGCACCATGAGGCTGAGGCCTTCTAGTGTTTGCAGAGGTCCTCCTGCCTACTTTGTCTGCCTCTTGATCTTCCTCTCTCCTCTGAATGGAATTCCAACCAACACCCCGGTCTCTCCTTTAGATCTTTGTCACTGATTCACCTTTCCTATCGTCCTGTTATATCATGGCCAGTCTTCGGGTTACATATTCTCAAAACACAGGGGCTTGTCTTTCCACCCCTTTGTACAGTGTAACTTATTAAACAATCATCTATCCAGTGCTTCTCTGCTCAACACGGGCATCCTGCCCACTGCCTCAGCATGTAGCATGGACCAGCACAGAAAAAGCATTCATGAACATGTGCCTAAAAATCGTAACAGAACAAAATTAACTTAGAGAAATGAGTCTTAGGCACAGCATTTTGGGTTTATAAGTTTAAAATAAAAATTATTCCTACAGACCAATAAAAAGAAAATGAATGTTTAAATATTTTGGGTTCCATCTGTGCATCAGACATTCCCATCTGCTCCTCAAATGGCTAACCACAGGCTTCATCTGCTTGTTTGAGAAGGTATTTGACAAGTTCAAATCTCTTAATGTGGGAACATACCCAAGTATCAGTCACAGCATTGTTTTTGTCTAGAATAGTTGGCTATGGGAAATTAGGACTTTGTGATTTCAGCAAAACAGTACCACATACTGCAAGTTAATGTCCTTAGAACTTAACAGTTTACAGATGACTGACCACTGGGATTGAGGTCAACGTGTCACTCAACTCAGGAAAATAAGATTCTGGGTATGACACTGCATTTCAGTGCTGAATTTACATCACCTTTGTTCCTCCATGTAAGCCTAGACAATAAAGTTTTCATTGATATTGTTTCAGAAAAGTTTATGATCAATGTCACCTTGTCATTGCTAAGTATCGAAAACTTTTTGCATTATCTGCGATAGTTCCTGGCTCTGATGTAAGTGGGTTCTGATAGTTCCATTTCCAAAGAGGAATTCATTTATCCTTGGCTAGGATGGGAATGAGAGTCCAGCTGATTTAAAACGAAAGGCTCTCACAGGCACCAAACAGATTCGGTAATCGGTCAAGGAAACAAGTTTCTCTTGTGTAGAAAATGGAACTAGCCAGCATCAGGAGCAAGAAGATAAATAATGAATTAGAATTGACTTTCTCAAATTGTAAATTTTAAACTTAAAAAGAACATTTGCAAACCTTAAGTTCAAAAGAACCTTCATTTAATAGATTTATTCTAAGCCACAGACTGCCTTTTGCTTTATACATGGATTCTTACTTCCCAAATTGTTGAAGACAGTACCTAAATCGGGTAAGGACACTGTCCCACTTCAAGAGGTTAAGAATGAAAAATGTAAAACTTGTCAGCCTCTTCAGTACTTAGAGGGGAACTAAGTGAGATGATTGGGGGTGGTGATGGGGAAGGTTACCCAGGTACCACTTCTCTAAACTGCTGGACTAGATCTGAAAAGAAACTACTCATTTCAAAAGGATGTGGAGCTCTAGAATAGAGTCACCAAGACTCTCTAAGGATCTGCATCTCCAGTTGCATACTTGCTTAAAAAATATTCTTCTTCCCACCCAGCAACATGGAGATGGCTCTCGATAAACATATCCAGGGTCATTGGGAAAGGTATCACCATCTCCAACTTTGGACCTCAATAGTGAAAACAACGGAAGGGTCCCTTTAAACCTTGGGGTGCTCAGTTTCCTTTACCTGATACAACTGCTCTTTTGTCTGTCTTTGAGGACACACTCCCTCTTCATTACCCAAGCAGAGATGCAAACATTTCGGACTTTTATCATTTGGCTGCCACTCTAATATAGGACATTTGGAGAGGAAAGAGTGTAGCTGGCTCAGAAAGTGAGTTCTGACTTGCCACTTACTCATGAAATAGAAAGGGAAGTAGGGCTCTTTGCTCAGGAATTTACTGGAAGAAGGGAAGAAAGAAACAATCAAGAACAAGCCCATTTAGTAAAGAGGCTCTGGGTTCAACGCACAGATAGGAGTGAGAGATTCACAGGGAAAGAGAGGGGAAAATGATATTATTATTGGAGATCGAGATTGAGGGAGAGAGGAAGAGAGTGCGAGTGAGCGAGAGAGGGAGAGAGGAAGTGCAACTGAGAGAATGACAGAGACACTTATGACCCCAAATCGTGGTCACTCGAGAAGCTTTTTTATTTCACTAGAAATGAGACAAATGAACAGCATGCTTTGCTAAGATGAAATGCACTTTTCAATAATTTTGAAAGTTACGAGGATGCTTCCTACATATAAAATATATGAGGGAAGGCTAACATAGGGAGAAAAGGAAAGGGGTCAATTTCTATTTGTAGGTTCCTGTCAATGAAAATGTCACCAAAAGTGTTCAATTACCTACATTCGATATGCTTACTTAATTAAATACATGTCTATTTAAAATAGAATAGTTCATAAGGAAAGCAATGGGGGCCAGCAGTTCCCAGCCCAAGCAAGCAGTGGTGGGGAGGGGCAAGGTTAACTCTTTCATCTCCCTCTAATCTTGGTGGGGAATTCCAGACTTCCAGTGGTTAACTCCACATGAAAATGTTTTTGCCGCTAAGACATTGTGTGTGTATGCCTGAGTGTCCGTGTTTGTGATGGGCCTTGTGCACACTAAGCAGCCACTCTATTGCTGAGCTACAGCTGCAGCCCCAAAGCATACACTGATTTATCAATTTTAGACTCCTTTATATGAAAGAGTCAATCCTATCTATTAATTAGTTCTCATGCTGGTTACCTTTGTAGCTTTAAATACTTTGCTTCCAACTGTTTCCTTCTTCTAAAGATAGGAAATCTTGATTTGAGGTACCATAGAATAAGCAGGCCTCTTTTGCTTTCTTCTCTTAGCTTCTAATTTGTACTATTTATAAATGAGTTCATATTATTGATTTTTATGTTGAAAATCAATATGCAAGTTTCATGATTGTGACCGTGCAACATACACATTATCACAAAGACAGGTGAAGTATTCCTGTATCTCTTCATTTTCATGTGCCTTGTGGGCTTCCTTGTGATTTTTTTTTATCCACATGCCAGTGATCAGGATCATTCTACCCAGTGCCTACCTGCCCTGCCCAGAATCCTTGCCTCTGCTCTTTAACACTGTGGTCCATTTGGACTGCTCGCTCCCTAGCCTGCCTCTGAACGTTACTGTAGACCCCCCACCAGTACCCTGCATCATATTCCCTACTCTCTGGACCCATGGCCTCTCTGAACATTTGATTTGTTTCACTTTTTCTTTGCCAGAAGGAGGAAAACTGAATGTGTATAACTTTGTTTTACCATGACATATGATACATATTGAATTGCATCCTCCTCAAAAATCTGTGTGTGAAAGCTTTAATCCCCAATGTGGCTCTATTTGGAGACAAAGTCTGTGTTAGTTACTTTTCTCTCATTTCTGAGACAAAAATACCCGACACCCAAAGTTGGAGGGGAAGGGATTCATTTCACTTACAATTTGTAGATTTCAATCCATAATCAGCTGGCTCCAAGGCTGGGATGGCAAACAAGCATCACAGAGGAGAAAAACAGGGCACATGCAAGATAGCAAAAGCAACAAAGGAGAGCTTTAACAGTGTCTCTCTGCCCCTTTCATCTTATTCAGACTTAGGGCGGGCAGCACTCGCACCCTTATCCTAGTGCCCTTGAGCCTAGCACTGCACCATGAATCAATCCCAGCTTCACACACTCTGGATCAAGCCTATGACTACATGAGGATTTGGGGGGACATCTAGACCCAAATCATAACAAAGTCTTTCAAGAGATAATTAATGTTAAGTGAATTCATAAGGACTGGGTCTTGTTCCAATAGGATTGGCGTCCTTTAAAGAAGAGGAAGAGAAAGGAGGAATACTTGTCCAGAAAAGAAGCCATGTGAAGACACAATGAGAAGGCACCTATCCAAAAGCCAAGGAGACAGGCCTCGGGGAGATCAGCCTTGGAGATATCTTAATCTTGGACTTCTAGATTCCAGCACTGAGACAATAACTTCATACTGCTTAATTACCTGGTCTGGGGCACTCTTTTATGATAGGCCTAGCAAACAACCAAAACAAAAGTAAAGACAGACAAGTGGGACTGCGTCAACCTAAAAAGCTTCTAGGGAGCCCAGAAAACAATCCAAAGAGACAACCTATCAAATGGGAGAAAATATTAATAATACATCTGATAAGAATATATCTATACAAAATACATAAAGAACTCAACGGCAAGAAAAAATTCAATTATTATATGGATTAATGACTTGAATAGATATTTCTCTAGGAAAACTTACAAATGGCCAAAAGTATATGAAAAATGCTTATCGTCACTGGTCATCAAGGAAGCACACTGAAGTCACAATGAAACACCAGGGCACACCTGTTAGAATGGCTAGAATCAAACAGACAAATGATGACAAGTATTAGAGGGAATGTGGAAGAAAGGGAATAGGCACACTGTTGGTGAGAAGGTACATTAGTACAGGCATTATGGAACCGGTATGAAGGCTCAAAAAATTAAAGTGGAACTACTGTAGTATTCAGCAACTGAGTGTATGTGCAAAGGAAAAGAAAGCAGCGTGTCAAAGAGTTATCTGCACTCCCACGTTCATGCCTCCCTCCCCTTGCTGGCAGTATCCTTCAACACACTCACAGTTTATTAGAGCATGTGCATTCTCATTGTGCTGCTCTACTATTCCTGCCTCCCCCAAAAAATTATGCTTCAGAGAATCTTTCTGATTAATCATTTGCTTTTTTTTTTTTTTAAAGATTGGCAGTCTACTGGAGAATCACTGGTATGAACAAAGTGTGTCCTCTGGTGCCCAGAGCTCAGGACCCTTGATCTCAGGGGACATTCTGAGGATGGCCCGGCTGGGGGAAGTGAGAGAGGATGTGTCTGCAGGCTTGCACTGTCCAAGGCCTGTTCCAATGGTGAGCCATGTGGGAGACGTGCCAGCTGGAGACAACTTCCCCTGCTCAGGATCAGCAGAGAAGCCTGGCAGAGGACACCTGCTGCTTGTCGTAGGTCTTGTTGTTGGACACAATTTCTTTGCAATTTAAAAGAGGAAAGGTTTAATTAACCTCATGGTTTTGGAGAATTCAGTCCATGGTAAGGTGACTTCAAGGTAGAAATATCAAGGTAGAAGGGTGTGGCAAAGTAAAGCTGCTTAGTTTATGGTGGTGGTGGTGAGGCACAGCAGGGGAACTGCGCCAGAGAGGAATGGGCAAGGGCCAGATACAGGGCCCCAAACCATGCCTCCATGACCTACCCAGACACACCCAGCAGCACGCTATACTAATCTGCTATGCTTTCTTTAACCCAATGAAGTTGACCTATCAGGATTAATGGTCACAGAGTTGGAAGGTGTCCATGTAGATCAGGGCCTTTTGCATCAGCTGGGATCAGACAAACTCCCAAAGGTCAGAGGCACACGCCTATAATCGCAGCACTCTAGCAGACAGAGGCTGAAGATGCACAAGTTTAAGCCCAGCCTGGGCAACTTAGTCACTTACTGAGAGTCTCTCTCAAAACAAAAAAGAGCTGGAGGTTTAGTTCGGGGTACAAGGCCTAGGTTCAACCCCCAATACCACACACACACACACACACACACACACACACACACACACACACACAGATTCTATTTGATTTAAAGCAAGAAATTAAAAATATCACCAGCCACTCATTTCTTCCTCTCCTCAAAGTGGAACTGATCTACACAGAGAAGGTGAGAATAAGAGAATCAAAATGCAGCACATGGTAGAGTGAGACTGCTTCCCTCCCACGTCATTATATTGCACAAGACAGCCCTGGTGACACAGTGGGTGATGACATCCCAAGTCCCAGGCTTGTCCTCAAGATCAAAATGAAAGTTTCTGCCTTTACACTCAAGGCCACCTCTGGGGAATTGCCAGGGGACAGGACACTTGCTCCACTAAGCCCCAAGGGGTCACTCTCCCCTTAGTACTGGGCACTTTCCAGAGGAAGATCAAGCCCAAGCAGGCATCTGCCTTTAAAAATACATTCCATGGCAGAGAGCTCGACTAGTGAATGCTTACAGTGGCTGGAAAGCCCTGTGCGAGTTTCACCCTCAGCCTTCAAACTCTCAAAGCCAGTAACAGACAAATTCACCAGTAGGGAAGGCAGGGGAGGGAAGTACAGGAAGCCTCCCACCCAAGGACAGAAGGCAGGGCTGTCAAGGGGCAAAAGTCACCAATGTAATTCAGCCTCCCAGGTCCTAGGGGCCTCCTGGCACCCTGAGGGAGCTGCACTGAGCAAGTTTGCTCTTGTGAATCAACTTCCATAAATGCCCAAAGCCGCCCTTTGTAAAGACAGGGAGGGCCTATGATTTGGAGCGAGCTGCTCTGTGACACCTGCTTCTTGGGAGTTTTTACCTAGACGTGGATGAGGGAAGGGCAGCAAGACAGCAGGTCTCATTTTAAGAAAATTACAAATCTCTCCAGTACACATCTTTCTAAGGAGGCTCATCAGCACTGGGCTTGCACGCACCATTGCAGCCCCCAAGCCCTAGCAGCATGCAGACCAGCCAGCTCCCCAGCCTCTTCCTGAGAAGCCTTGGAGGGAAACCTGCATCTCTTGGCAATGAGGACCAGGCCCAGGGTGACACAGACAGCAACGGTGCAGGGAGGGTGCTGGGGCTCAGTGATCCCGACCTTGCCTTCCCTGTCTATCCAAGTCATCCTCAACCCCTTCACTAACCTAGAAAACCCTCTGCCCTGCATTCTGTTTGTGAACTGGAGAGAAAGGGTAGTTAGTATGTAATTTTAATGGACACATAAAACCATACACAGTCACAGGGCACCGTGTGATGTTTTGGTCTGTGTACATTGTGTAATGTTGAAATCAGGGTAAGTGTATCTATCTCCTCAAACGTTTATCATTGATTTGTGATGAAAATATTCAAAATACTTTTAGTTTAATATACAGTACATTATTATCTTAGGACACTATACTGTATAACAGAACACCAGAACTTAGAAAGCAATTTTTTTTCCTAGGGATTGAACCCAGGGTAAGCACTTGCTTTACCTCTGAGCCACACCTCCAGGCAGGAACCAACTTGAAATGTCATCCCCCTACAGTGTCCAGTGCAGTGATTCTGGACAGCAAGGGTTTGCAGGTGGAATTTACTGGAAAAGCAACAGGCTCCTTGCTGGAGTAAGGATAGGGCAGTATGGCGGGGGAGTCAACAGAGGACAGAAACATACACATGCTGACACCCCTACACCTGCCCGGTGAGTGGGTTCAGGGAGCTGCCCACCCCTAGCCACTGTCTGCAGCACCTTCCTGAGGGCCTCAGGAACCAAGGGACAGATCTGAGGCTCTTGGCTCCTCTCTCACCCTCAACACAGCCTGCTCAGCCTCCACAAATTAGGAAAATACAAATATTTTAATAGACTTAGTCAATTATGAAGAAGCTCCTTTCTGGTTAGCTTGATAAGGGAAACACTACTGATTTCATTTTACCATCTCCACTCCACAGTTCTGGCAAAAGGGTTTTGTAGCTTGGATTGAAGAGGCTGGGATGATTTTAAGCAAGCAATATTCTTTCAAGCCTCATTCTTTCACTGATTTATCTACCCACTCAGCCCACATCCAAGAATGATCTTGAAGGGGCTCCAGAACCAGCAGTCCCCCTTAACTGGGGACAAAGACAACATGGAAAGCAATCATGGGTGCAGTGGTGAAACACACAGCACACAGCCTTGTGGAACAGTTGTTCCAAGTGGGGGCAGCTGCCCATTTCACTGGACACTGTGCTCTCCGAAAGTCTGAAGTGGTGCTTTAGCTCCACTGATGAAACACACACGGTCTCATTTGAGATTCAAGGGTCCTATAGGATGCTAAATTGCACTTAACTTTTGATCGTGGGGATTGAGAAAAAAGCAGGCTGCAAAAAAATAAACACACTGCCTCTTTGCAGGTCTAAACTGCTTTTTGTCATTTGATTGCTGCCCATCACAAATCAGATGCTGGAACCTCTGTATTCTCCCTCAAGAACTTTTGCTCTGTGTGTTGAGCCTGACTCTCAATCCAACTCACATTTACAGGCACTCAAAGGTTTCTTAGCATGAAACTTCTTCTTTTTTTTTAATATATTAATTGGTATATTTTAAGTATACAATACCTTTACATTTATCACTGTGTGCTTGTACGGACGTATCTTGGTTCTTATTTTTCCCTCATTACCTGTGCGCCCTTCACCCCCTCCACCCTTCCCTATTTACATAGATTTCATTTCCGTTCTTTTTCTTTTCTCATAATTTTTCCTTTCCATTCTTTCCTTTCCCCTTCCCCTCTCACCACCCCTACACCTTTGGACCTTTTCCTATTTCAAATTATCAATTATTCATTTTAATCATTTTAATTATTTATACTTTCAGTTTCTCACACTAGAGAAACTATTCGGTATTTACACGTGTGTCTTTTATTTATCTCATTTAAGAGTATGGCATCAATAGGTATCCATTTAGCTATAAATGACTCTAGTTTCTCATTCTTTAAGGCTGAGTAGTATTCCATTTTATTAAAAAACCACATCTTGTTTATCCAGTTTCCAGTTGATGGGCACTTGGGCTGTTTCCAAGCTTTAGCTGTTACAAACTGTGCTGCTATAAACATGGGTGCACATATATCACTATGATTCTTTTAATTCTTCTACCCAGTTAGGGGAATAGCTGGGTCAAATGGGACCTCCAGCCCTAGTTCGTTGAGGTATCTCCACACTGATTTCCA
>NW_004624896.1:1579197-1620805 GCF_000247695.1 Heterocephalus glaber | reverse complement strand
TTAGTCTGCTCTGCATGCTTTCAATGGAGTTTTTAATCTCCTGAATATCTGTTTGAATCTGTTTCATGGATTCCATTTCTTTCTTATATTGGGGGATCATGGTTTCCATTTCTTTCTTATGCTGGGCATTCATGGCTTCCAGCATGTTTCTGATCTCATCTATTTTCTTATCTGTTTCTGCTCTAGCGCCTCTTATCATGTCTTTCACTCTACTCACCATCTCTGTATTTATCTGGGCAATTATTTTTGCATTGAATTTTTCTAGAGCCTTTTGCATCTGCTTTGTTACTTCCTGTGCTATCAGTTCAGGGTGTCCAGGTGGTTGATTATCTGATTTTTCCACCTCATTTCCCCCAGAATTTCCTTTTTATGGCGTGGAAGCCTGCGTTTGTGCCTGGCTTAAATGTCTTCTCATTTTTGTTTTTGGTACTGTCCTTGGTTTAATTCCTGGGTTGATATTTCAAAATTGCTTAATGTAGGTATCTTTGTTGCTTGTGTTTAAAACCCTTGTGGAATGATTGCTTTTCAGAGGTGTCTTCCAGATATGGCTTGTGTTTAGGTTTTGAGGCTCTAATGACTCTGAGGCCATTTTATTTTCCTTATACCAGGAAGGAAAACTGATTAGATCAATCACACAATGTTAGACCAAAGGATACAATCAGCAATACCATAGCATCAAGTGCAGCTTAGAAAATGACAATTTGTGGTAGTTATTAATCTATCACTTTTAACTATGTGAAGTATAATTCCCTGTGCCTCTGTAGTGTGGGACCAGGTAGCAGAAGAGCTTGAGTGGAACTGGGCCTTACGTGCAGCTAAGTGGAGTGCTGGATGGGGGTGGGGCTCCAAGCTGCTCCTGGGACCTCAGCGTGGCGTGGGCAGGAACCAGGACACTGCCCAGTATGAAACTCCTGACAGGGTACAGTTTTCACAGCAAGACTAATTTGCCTCAAGGTGCTAAAGTGGATGGCAGACAGCAGACTTCCCTGTGATGTGAGCCCTGGACAATTCTGCCTGCTATTCTGCAAGGGCTGTGAGCTGGACAGGTGCTGGGTCTGAGGGGTGCAGAGGCCATGAGCCAGAGCACAAGGCAGGGTTTGCGGTAGAAAGGTGGAAGTGGACATCCCAGCAAAAGCAAGTGAACTGTGACGTATTCAAGCTACCGTGGCCTGCGTTTTTACGAAGGTTGCCTGATATTGGGTCCCTGGGCCTTTTCCTGACCATACTGAGGAGAAGCTTCCCAGGAGCATGGCTGTGACCCAGAAGAAGCCATGATGGGTGTGGGTGTCTCTCTAGCCTAGGATATCCATGCTTGTGTTTTTCTCATGGCCTTCTCTCCAAGTGTGCTAGCTGAAAGATTCTATGAGTCACTGTCACTTTTTCAACCCTCACCACATTTGCCATGTGTCTTGGATATTCTTCCTGTGGGTTCACTTAAGTATTATAACCATCTAGTCAAACTCCAAGTCACCACTCCTTGCAACCAAACAGTAAGTCTTCTTACTTGACACCCTCACAGAGCCTGGACTTGTCTGTCAGTCCTCAAATTTTAGAACAGAAGCCCTCTTACATGATGCACTCCTTCATGAGCACAGAGCAAGGTGTCTTGGGCTACGGCCTCTCTTTCTTCATAAGCTCCAGAAACCATTCTCCTTTCTTATTTTCTTCTCACTTAAAACACCTTCATTTTAGGTCTGGGGGTGAAGCTCAGTGATAGAGTGCTTGACTAGCACATATAAGGACTTGCGTTTCATCCCCAGCACCAGGAAAAAAAGACTTTGATTTTTATGTCATCCCTGGGATCATCAAATACTCCACAGAGGGCCAGGGATTTAGCTCAGTGGTTTTGTCACCTGCTATACAAGCACAAGAACCCGAGTTCGATCCACAGTACCAAAAAAAAAAATCATCATCAAATACTACACAGATCACTGATATATTTTAACTTATTCTTAGTGCCACAAATGTGACAAGGACCACATGCCACCTCAAGTGCCCATTTCAGACAGTATTCAACGTACGTTGCTAGGTATGTTGAGAAATATGCATATTTTTCCATCTGTGATGTGTATACTATTTTCTGGAATGATATAATAAGGTCCTGCCTCACTTTTTTATAAAAGCAGGATGAGCAGTAATGCAATCACTGTACATATACTAAGCTCTTAACATGTAGCAACAACAACTGGATAGGGGGCCTAGAGCTAACCTGAGGACGAGCTGGGCTGTCAGCCTATAGTCATACTAGAAGCAAACACGTAGCTCTGAACAGAGAGAGGATAACAGGGAACCCATGAAAGTGGGATCATCCAAGAGCCCTTCCAAGGCACCTGCTTCTTGGACAACAGGCAGAACTTCGGAAGTAGGGACATTGAAACAGAATTTGGAGCAGCACTTATGCCTTGAGGGGGAACCTTTGGATGACATAGGCCACCTGTCTGGAGGTGGTGACCAAGAGCTAGAAATTAAGAAGGCATCAACTGCTTTTCCAAATATCCGAAGAACCACTCCGCAGTTAATGGGAAGCGAGTGAGGCCGACATGCACACACGTGACAGTGTCGTCCTCCTATGTCATTCTGTTAATGATTATATGCTTACATTCAACCAGGGGAGACTTTTGAGTGCTTCTTTTTTATCTCTTAAAATATACACTTTATTTTCTGGTAGAGCTGCAGCAATATTTTAAGAAGACTTCTCAGAATAGGAAGGAATCAAGTGTTTTTCTGCATGAGATGCAGTAGTACTGCTAAATCCCAGTACTGTACCGCTTTCTAGATTCTTACATTCAGATCACAGTTTTTGTTACACTGCTGCCTTTCAATATTTATAAAACCAGAAGAAATTTGCTTTCATGGAAGGTCTCTGAAAATTGCTGCTTAATGATAACATCATGATAACTACCATATTTATCTAATTAGCTCTGTAGTTATTTTAATTCAAGACAACTAATGATGCTAGATTAGAAATCCTAATGTTAGGAGCCAGAGTTATGCCCTCATTAGAATATTTGCCCAAATTTCATATCACTTAAAGTAAGTTTTAAAAAAATTTAAAAAGCTAAGAAAGCATCTCTTAGTCACCTTCAAAGAAATGTTCTGTCAAAAATATTGTATTAATGAGTTCTACACTTGCAAGCAAATGATAATCATTAGAAAATCACAATGACCCTATACTGGATTGTCCGTATATCTTGCACATTGATTTCTATTTGGAAATAGAACAAGTATATATCTAAAGAGCAGCTGTTCATGAAAAGATTACATCAATATTCTTATATGTATTCTGACTCATTTTCTTCACTTAAAGGGTATAACACATCATCTTGGAATTAAACTTTCCTAAATATATTTACATTCATATATTTGAAAGAGAAAGACAGAGAGAGAGAGAGAGATTTTACATCCTCAAAGCATCTGACTCTTGGATATCCAAAGCATATTCCAAAGGTAGCCTTTGGAAGACAGCTTTTAGGAAGATATAATTTTCAGCTAAATGAGTCTCAATAATCTCAGAATTCTTCAATATATTTTCTCACATAAGCAAAACCAGTCAACAAAAGTTAATTAAGCACTAGAGATTTGTGTCACAATTCTTAGCGGTATTATTTCATCTAACCCACACTGCTCTATGAAGACTTTGGTGAGACGGTAGGTCCTTGCAAACTGTCAGAAAGGACTCATGACTATTTGTTTTTCTGTTATTTATCTCCTTCATGCCCTGCTTTCTTTTTTTATCCTTCCTTTCAGTTTGATACGGGGTTTCACTATATTTCCCAGTCTAGCCTCAAACCCCTGGGCTCAAGTGATCCTTCTGCCTCAGCTCCCCAAGTCAGCAGCAGCTACAAGTGCATTCTACCTGCCTGGCCTCAGGTGCCATCTTACATGCTCTCCCTGCCTGACACCTGCTGCCTGGCCGAAATCAACACATTTCAAGCCTAGGCCAGGCCTCAGCCCTCCTGTGGCCCCTCTCCTTGTCATGTACATGGCAGTGAAGGAGAAAAGCTCACCTCTGTGGGGCTTTCTTCTGCTGAGCATGATGTGTGTCCCTGCCTGGGGCAGGGACTGAGGAACAGAGTCTTCTGTCCCTTCACACATGACACACTGCATGTATCAGGGAGAAAAAGGAGCCCCGAAACCTTACATTACTTCTTCCACGAAGCAAGGAGCGCACGGAAATTTTAAAACATACACACCTTTGCTAATATAAAGAAAAATAACAAAATAACTTCATTTTGACAGAAAAATTGACAGTGTGGCATTCCTTTAAATAAAGGATTGTTTTGAGTGACATTACAGTTCCAAAACATTGCAGCTGTTCGTATGTTCACAGCGAGGCAGGTAAGTGTTGAGGGGAGGAGTGTAGATGACCAGTGCAGGCCACAGCCAAGTCCGATGACAGAGGACCCCATGCCCTCGGTTCACCCAGATGCTCTGAGGGCACTCAGCTGGATGAATGCACCGAGGCTCAGGAGCTCACTGAGGACCAGTTCCAACTCACCACGCCTCTGGGGCCCCAGCAACTCCACCTCCTCCTGGCCCTCAGCTTCCTCCGGTCTCTTCCCACCTGACAGAGTTTGGACCCTGAATGTCCCACACCCAGACCCTCTGTACACAATCAATATTGTGCATATTTTCCTTCCAAATTACCTTGGTCCTAGCTATCAATTTCAGATTAAACTAAGCCAAAATAAGTAATCAAGTGCCACAGCAAATAACTATCAAGTGTGAAAGATTTACAAACTTTCCACTTACCAATCTATGATTTGGGGTCCTTTTGTTCCATAAAATTTCTTATGATGAGATCTAGGAGGATACGCTTTAAGGACTGTGTTTAATAATGATGCTGAATTAGTAGTAACAGAGTGAGTACGCGCATATAAAAGCAGAACTCTGACCCACCATCCGAAGGACCACCTCCCATAAAGCCAGATCTCAACCCATGCCACAGTCAGCCCAAGCTCTTCTCAGGATGTTGGGGCAGAGCTGCCAGCTGTGGGGGTAAGGAAGTGCCTGGGCGACAGAGCACCTGCACAGCGTGCGTGCGGCGTGGGGCCCATCCTCAGAGCTGCAGAGACCAAAACTGCCAGATTCCGTGTCTCCGCCTCTAACTCTGACTAGAGGACAACTAGCTGAAGCCCAATATGCTGTCCCAACCAATCACAGGGGATGCCAACAGTTTAGTAAGCTGCTTCTAGTGAGTGACTCCATGGCAAGAGCCTCCCATCAGGGAACACTTGAAGCCTCTCCTTTTCCCTGCAAATAAATACAACTGTCCCCTAGTTAAGGCAAGTTCCAAATTAAAAATTACACTTTTTATTCTCTCTTGAGTATCGTTTATTCTAGTATTAATAACAATAACTTAGGGTGTCTGCTCTCCTTGCATCTGAATAGAAAACACGCACTCAGCTTATTAAATGTTTATTCTTCGGGTGCCTACGAGATTAGAATTGCACTACAGACATGCCTCATCCCAGATACAGGAAACACTGGTGAGATGATGTGATCAGCTATGGATGCTTGTCATTGTCAACAGAGTTCAAATTACCTTCACTCACGAATGTCTCCTGCAGCTCTCACCATTTCACTCCTCTGTGAAATCATACAGCTGCAGTGACTATCATTTCTTAATGGATGTTGAGGAGAAACAGTAACATAGTCATAAAAAAAGTAAAGATCAGTTTTAAGTGCCTCTATTCATTCATTGGTTCTTTCGATTAATATTTAAACTCAACCAATATTTATGTGCCAAGCTCTCCAAGAGACACGTAAGATTGCTCACTTTCAATTATTAGGAGCAATGTGCTAGTTATCCAACAGAAAATTACACCAAATTAAATATTTGTCACCCATGCATTTTTCTGTTGAGACTCTTTCTGTGCTTCTTAGGAAATGCTGGCCCTAGCTGCATTGCTATTAATCTTGTTCTGTCAAATCAAGATCTAACACACATCAACCTTCAGTTTTAATTGAATAGAAAATAATCTGAGTTTTGGTTTGATAAATACAGTAGATTCTTGAAGTATTTTTGGTCTGATTGGGAATTATTGGTAATAAACTTTCACAGGAAATGAGATTTTGAGCTCATTTTTTAAACCAAAGAAAGTTTTAATTTCTATGTAAATCAGGGACCACTCAGGTAAGACCTCACTGGATTACACAGAGTTGATTAATACTTTGGCTAGAGACAACTTATCTTGATCATAATATGAAGACTTAAAAAATTATATATTATTCTAAGCTCAAAGCAATTAAACTAATTTCCCAGATAAAGAGATATCTAATTGCCTCTCATTGACCCTCTTCCCTCACTTCCCTAAAAGAGAACCCTGCAGAATAGGTTGAGTTTAGAGAGCAACACTTCCCAGTCAACTCTGCAGTTTGCTTTAGTCTGAGTTTCAACTACAAGGAGGGCTTCCTGTGCGGGACCTTAGGGATCATTCTCATTCATGGTGCCTGTCCTGCCAGTGTGGCAATTTGCCCAGCAGAGGCACAGATCTTACACCGGAAGACTGGAAGCAACTCCTGGCAGAGCAGTGCTGCAGAGAGCAACTTGGCATCCTGAAGAGTTTATGAAGCTGCCATGTGAGCTCTGAATTGTCTCCCTGAAAACCTCTGGAAGAACAACACTCTGTGTTGCTAAGGCCCTGAGAGTAGCTCTGTTACTATTGTCTGAACTCACTCCTAACTGTCGCAGGGAATGGCCAGTGGTAATACTGAATCAGTTTTAGGTCTTGACGAAATAGACTTTTATCTACATGCATGGAAACACCATATGGCATTCATAAATATGCATAATTTTATGGGTCCATTTAAAAAAGTTTAACAATTCAATTATACTTTTGAGAAAAACTAAAAAGGAATTTTAAATGTATGCATTTGAGGGAAAGAGATATATTAAGAAAAGAAATACGGCTTGCCTAGGTTAATGGCTTGAGAAAGACAGATGTCCAGTTTAATCTGTGGGTCTGTGTGGAGGACCAGCTATGCAATAGAGGAGTGGTCTATGTGTGTCAAGAATTAAATAGTGCATGAAAGAAAACATTTAGGTGGAAAGTGACATCTTTAGATGCAGTATCCAAACATTCTTAACTGCAATACATTTCTGTCACCACACAAAGTTCATATGCCAGTCAGAGGATGTGATGAAATTCATAAATTGCTACCTATCACTCAAGAATGTATGACATCCAGTCACACAAATAGCATACTTTCTGTAAAGTAGTATTTTTTTATCCCAATAAAGATGGAAGTAAGCTCATTATTGCTATAAGACATTTGCTACTTTCTATAACTTTTCTGGAAAGTGTTGCCCAAAGACTAAGCTTGATAAAATGAAGGTTGTAACAGTAGAGGGGGAAACAAAGGAACGTTATCCCTAACTGTCATTCTATGTAGTAGATGAAGATTCCAACTCACGCTCACACTAATATGAAAGCCTCATGACAAATGTTATGGCTTCAGCTACTATTTAATTTTAATGCAAGGACTTGTTGATCT
Organism: Heterocephalus glaber; assembly: GCF_000247695.1. The sequence goes on along the minus strand of NW_004624896.1, from coordinate 1,613,308 downwards.
TGAAAAGACTTTGAAAAACAGAATTCATCTTTGTCTCTTCAGGAATAGCTAAGCCAATTATTTTACTGTGTCATGAAAATAATATTTTGGGGGCCAGGGTGTAGTTCATTGGTACAGCACTTGCCTGGAATGCAGAAAAGTCTGAGTTCAGTTCCTAGCACCAAACAATAAAGGTTATTTTCACTGTTTCCTATAGATGCCTAGGATAGCTAGAGTTACCTGAAGGGCCACCTGCAGATTAGGAAGGAGGCAGGCATGAGTGGGTGGAGATAGAAGGGTGTAGGCTTGCATCCACTACAGTAAGACTAAGAACATCTCAACTTTCATCAGCGATCTAAGTAAATCTTTACATAATGGAAGTTTTCACAGTCTACCATAAATAGGTTAAAGAGGACAAGGTGTTTCTATTTCAGGCCTTGGGTTAAATCTCTAGTGCCTAAACAGTTAAAAAATAAATAAAATAAAATAAAATAAATCACCATTATCTTGAAAAATCACACCGATACCAAAATGTCAATTAATCATGTTCCGTGCAGTACTGAAGCACAGACTTCACACAGTATTGCATAATGACAACAGATGGTATAAATATGCTCATATGTTTCTTAAAGTTATTCTCCAGATCTAAAAGAAGTATCTAAAAAGCAAGGATCCATCTGGAAAGTATCCAGCACCTAAGTATAGACTCATAATCATTGCTCTTTGTTGATATAATTAAGTCATAATTCTCTTCAATATTTTAAAATATTGAGAATACAATGGCTCCTCTGGGCTGTGGGGAATGTGTTCTAAGACCCCAGAGTATATGGAGGAATTCTATGTATACTTTTATCTTTCCTTTCTTTCCTTGTTTGTTTTTCTTTCTTTCATCTATTTTGTTTTCTCTGAAATGCTGGTGATTAAGACTAGGGCCTCCCATACTAGGCGTGCACTCCAACACTGAACTATATCCCTAGCTCCTACTTCTTCCCTATATATACCTCCATATGGTAAAGTTTAATTTATAAAGTAGGCACAGTAAGAGTTTAGCAACTAGTAATAAAGTAGAACTTCTATATACAACATAGTATAATGGAAGCTTGTAAAAACTGACAAATCATTTATTTCTGGAAATTTAATCCATTTAAAATTTCCAGACCACAGTTAACCCAGGGTAACAAACTGAACAAACTGTGGAAGGCAAAACCTCAGATAAAGAGGAGATTTTAAAGAGTCAGGAATATTAGAAATGATTTATTTAAATCATTTGAAGGAAATGGCATGAGTTTTACGTTAACTAAATGTGAAATAATGTCCTTATATCATATAGCTCGTTGTTATAGACTGAAATCATCACCCGCAGAATTCCGTAAGAAAAAGGCCCCCACCATCTGTAAGTCACTGTTCCAGCCTCTAGCACTGAGAAGCGGGCCTGCTTCCTCTTCAAGCCCCCTGAGCTTACATGCGCAGTGGCTCTGCTCTTGGTCCTAAGGCCCCTAACTGCTGCTTTCACTATCTTGCCAGCAAGAAGATGTCCTGATTCATTTTTGAAAATTATAAAATGATCTTATGCATAACAGAAGGAAGGGTGGTCAGAAAAGAAGTAAACATGACACAGAGAAAGAGAGAGATTCCAGTGGGCTTCTATGGGTTGCTTTTCTGAAGTTTAAATTTCAGGAACATTAATAAATAATTGATAGTACTAATTCATTAGGCATCTTTAGATGGTTTCAAAGCATTGGTGCTAAATGATAAAATTCAACACTGACTGCATAACCAATCATTAGCAGAATAATAAGGCCATGGTGATTTATCAGAATACAATTAGCTGTAAATCCAAGCATATAAATCAGCACGACTTTATAATATTAAGTGATCTTAGATATATACCTGTGTGAAACCTTGAGGTACTGAAGATTCTTATATGAAAGAAATTTATGAATGAGTGTCAGCTACCATTTATTTTTAAAAGATAACTGAAAATTTTTTTTAGAAAATCTGTAAGAAATGCATATATTTAAGGAGAGGGGGAAATTTTTCATTCTTTAGACTTAAATGTGTTTCTATACAACTTGGCAAAATTTTTATCAAAAGATATGTGATTCCTGAAGAATATTATGAGTGTAACAAAGGTTTTTCATTTATAAATGTTTTACATTAATGTTAGAAAAATATTTTAAAGTAGCCAATAAATTTAACCACATCTTTGTGTTTAAAAACATATAAATGTTTAGATATATGAGGCTCAAAAATGCAAAGGGGATCCTAAACTTTATACAGTTCTTTTATTACTGAAGAACTAACAAACTGTAAAAAAGATCTAAAGTGGATCACTAGGCTCATGGACTAAATGGAGCCTGGTGGCCATTTGCTTACTATGGGTCAGAGTGCTCTCTGGTCCTGGGAGAACCACCAACTGCATTTTCCTAGTCCTGGCCCAGACATATTCCTCTGTCAGCTGCCCACAAATAGACAGCCCTCATTGGCCAAAGGACCTGACCAAGACCTATGATCTGCAATCAACAAATCAGGAACAAGCACTTCCCAAACATTTACTTCTTCCACTTGCAAGTGGACCAGGGTGGGAATATGGTCAGAGGATTTCTCTACATAAGCAAAGCCTTTCTTGATCATTCAAAGAACATTTACCTTTAGTAGGGAAGCCCATGCCTCTACAGTTTATGCACTGCTTGCTCATTAGAAGCATAATTTTATTGGTAATCTTATAGTCTTTTTAAAAAATACTTAATTAATGTTCTTCTAAATCCAGAATTGGGGTTTTTCTTTGGAGATTGTGATCCTAACAATCATGACGTGTATAGAAGAATCTGCAGCAACCCTAAACCCTCTAAGTAGTCCAGCACAGTCCTTGTACTACATGATCTTTGGAAGCTCAGGAGAATGAGGCACATGTTAGCTGAGCACCTGCTAATCCTAGGAAACACTGCTTGCCTTGCCATGAGAAACTAACACTTAAGTGACTCAAAAATTTTAGATATCCAAACTGATTAAGAAAGAGAACACATCAAAGAGCCTGGGGCTTTACTCTTTGCTCTATTTCCCCTTCATATTACAAATCACAGATTAGATAAGGAAGAAGAATCTTACATGAGTCAGTAAGAGTCTCCTCCAGATCTGTGTGACCTCAAATATCTTTCAGGCCACACCATGCTGCCTCCTTAAAGTGAGATGAAAGTGTAGGAGGAGCTACTGCTACCTGGGGTCTCCAGCTCAGGCAGGGCAGAGGGTAGGAGGGGGGAGATCTTGGCCAGCAGGGGCAGTTTCTCCTTTTCTGCGAGGAGTGATGTTCCACAGCCCCATGGTTAGACAACAGTCCTTCCCAGCTTCTATTGACTGAGGACACCAAACAGTGGTAAGCTTTGTTATAGTTTCCTTTTATAGCACAATCCTTAATCCCTGAATTCTCATTTATCACAAATCCCATAAGGAATTAAAATGGAGGAAAGATTAGAAAATCTATCACATTAGAGGTCCCATGCAGAGAACTACTTGTCTTGTCTTCCACAGATCACGTCGATCTAGGCTTTGAGCTAATTCCTCTCACTGCCCACTTCCTTTTTTCCTCTGGACATAACAGCACTGTGACTGTGTTCTGTTGGCCATACACAATGTAAGCAGAATGAGTGTAAACACAATTAGACCTATGCAGACCCATGTAACCTTCCTAACCCTCACGGACGCTCTATAAATAAGGGATTGTTGTCACCCTGACCTTGTAGATGAAGACTGTATCTCCGTGACTAACAACTTAGCTGAATGGGTGTCAGCACTCTAAGTCCAGACACAGACAGCATCAGCCAGCGATCATTTCTGCCTCTGACTATGAGATACCATGTCACATTTCAATGTTATGGATGCATATACTGTAACGTAACTTGCTAATGCTGATTAAGACTATGTTTTGCTTTTTTTTTTTTTTCCAAAAATCACATTCAGTGCATTACTTTGTATTTATTCTGAGACACAGTTTGTGTCTCAAACCAACGAATGCTTTTTGCTACCATGCCCTTGTCACTGCTTATTGTTTGGGCCGTGAGGCAGCTTTCTTTGCATTTGTCGGACAGGCCAAGGTCTCGCTACCGGCGATTAATGGCCACTGGCTGCAAGGTCCAGCTCACCTCCTAAACTTGGTGGTATCTTGACCCTGCGAGGCCAGCATCGAGACATTTTAAAGTCTTAGAAAAACAAGAAAGATGATTTTCCAGCTCTTGTTAATTTGCAGGATTTCGGAAATAATTTTGTTATATTTAAAAACCTAAAGTCACCTATCTGACCTTTTCAAATACTTTCACAGTTTGGGTCCTCATTCATAACAGTGTCCTGGAACTTTACTAGTGTGTTGGTACTGAATTTAAACAGCACATCTCTTAACCCCTCTTACAGAGAAGCGATAAACGTGTGAAGGAGGCTCTCACCCCATATGGCATCTCTAGGCTTTCTCTTGAATCTTCCTCATTTGCATTTAGTTGATAGAAATTAAATTAAAATGTAAAATTCAGAAAATGCATCAGAGCTTCCTGGTTCTGTTTCAGTCACTGTTTTCCATTGCTGTGGTTGTATATAAAAATATTAACCAGACACCCCAAGGACTAGCAGAATTCCTCCATGCAGGTGTCTAAGGCCACTAGAGCCCTCACAGAAACTGCCATGCTTTCTGCTGAGAGGCTTCCACCATGAAGCTGAACCTTCCAGAGGTTTCCACCATAAAGCGGAAGGCTAAGGGTATACCATCCCAAAATAGGTCTGGAGGAGACCAGAATGTCATGCCAAATATGACTCTTCCACATGAGGGTCATTTTGAAAAGTTATACACATGGCAAAACCCCTGAAAAGTTACCCTGCTGTAAGAGAAATTCACATCTATAAAGGAAATCTGCATTGGCCAGTTTGGCTTTGTACCAAGAATAGAAAGAGGACAAAATGACTAGAAATCCATGTCAAAGAAAAGGCACCAAGTAAAATCTGAGAACAAACCTTACCTGTGTTCATCTTTTTTTCCTGGTATCCTCATCATAACCGGCCTTCTTACATATTTCTTTTTCTGTTTCATAGGACAATGGTACTTAAGCCTGAAATGTATAATTTCTTTGAGAACTATTCTTAAAATCTCATTTCTTTACTGCCCGTGTATACATGAGGTATATGTCAAGAGACTTCTATTTGTTGTGCTCGTATTCATCTGTCTTTTGTTACAGGCAGTCCCAGCTAAGGGCCTGTGAAGAGTGCAGAACAAAATTGCTTTCTCCCCTACAGATCATGGTTCTACCATCATCCAACCTGCAGGACCTAGAGCCAGGGTTGTGTGCATTTGAATGTTGCTATTTTATACTCAGTACCAATATTAGGAAGGTGTCAACTCTGTCACTGGGCTATATACTTCTCACTGGTTTCTTAGACTCAGTTTTATTTCATTATATCATTATATATTTATTTATCATTATATATTTATCATTATATATATATTTATTTCATTTATATCATTAGCTTTCCAGAATTATGTTAGTTTATAACTCTTCCAAATAGCCTGAAAAGTCATTCTATTCAGTAATTATCCAGCCTATTAAATACTTGTTGAGCATCTTCTACATGGCAGAAGCTACTTGTGCTACAAATTATTAGATAAACAACACAATTTCAGATTTTACTGGACTTATACTTTAATGGGAAGACATGAGAGTGCTAGAACTGTCAGAGAGGGCACCCCAAAGACTGGAGCTTTGGCCTACTGAAAGGTCCTGGAAGCTGCCTCTGAATCAGGGTACCTCTGACCTTGACTTGTTTCTCTCTCTCACTCTCGGGGAAATAATGTCTCTGGAATTGCCATTTCTGACTCCTTTAAGAAAAGCTTCTCTAAAGCAAAGGAAATTATCTTAAATACTCCTTCCTAGAAATATCATCAAATGACCAGGAAAGGTTAACAGACTAAAAGTCTCCATGCCTAGGAAAGAATTCTCATTTTTTCTTATTGTGGCCCCTCTGAGAGATTACCTAAAAAGATTGACTGTGTAATAAGACAACCTTTGTTCCACCAGGCATTATTCCCATCACTGCTCCCAGAGCTTGTCCTTACCATGCTCCAGGACATTTTTGCCTACCCTTGTCTCTACTCCTTTCTGCAACTGAGCAAATTGTTTAAGCCTCAGCCATTGGGTCCTTGGAGAGACTCTACCTCCTGTATTACTCCACGGCTGTGATTTTCACTCCTGTGCACATTAATATATTTATATGCTGTACCCTTTTTGTTCTATTAACTTGACTTTTGTCAATGCATTTCAATGAACGTTCAAAGGATGAAGGGATGCCTTTCCTTTTGCCCCTTTGTAGAGAGATTAGTCCTCCAACCACAGACAGAGCATCACCATATTGCAGCTGTCTGCTGTTCAGCTGTCCTGCAGGTGCTAGCCAGGTGCTGAGGCTGTATGCCAGGCTGCACGAAAATGAGGTCATCTATTACTATCACTTGAAGGTGCTCGCTGAGGTTCGTGGTGTTCCTGATGAGGATGGGAATGGAGTACACACAAACTCAGAACTTTCCCCATGGATTCTCAGTTGCTGCCTTAGTTTTTGCTGTTTAACTTGCAGCCATATACAAAGCAGAGCTGGGGAAGCAGGGATGGTGACGTCCAAATGCCGCTGCCCATAAGCCCCTCATTGCTCCATAACAAGCCCTTGTAAACTCCATGACTCACCATGCTGGACTTGTCTGTGTCATTCTCGGGTCTGCCAGCTTCCTCTTAATTCTGAGGCAGATGCTTTCCTTACAACTTCTCAGGAAATTCACAGAGCACCCCACAACAGAACAACTCGAAAGAGCACATGCCGCTGGCAGAGACTAGCCTCTTCCATCTTCCCTTTCCTTCAACTCACCTGTAGGGCAGAGAAGGGAGGGAGCAAAAGTGCAGCTCTGAGGGATGCAGAGGGAAGGGCTAGCCGCCAGGCTCTCAGGCTCCCAGGAGGACCAGCCTGGGCCTTCACCATCCATAGCCGTTAACTCTAGGAAGCTTTGAAGTAAATATTTGATTCAAAGCCACTTAGATGCTTCTTTTTAAAATGTAAAGTTGCACTGTTAATTTTAAATGACAGAGATTCTCCAGAAACCGGTAAGTCTATTTGGGGGCAGCCTTTGTGTGTCCTGGTAAACTGTAAGCGTATTCAAGGCGGGGCGAGGCAAGGAGAAGTGGGCAGGACTACAGTGGAAAAGATTCCTGTGTAGGCAGCTTTCAATCACCGGGACAAAATGCCTACATTACCTTGGAAGGAGTAAGGTTTACTCGGCTCCCAGCCTCACTGTTGCAGCCCATAATCAGTGGGCTCTGCTGCCTTGGGTCTGAAGTGGCACCATGCATCATGACGGAGAGTGTGCGGGAGGTCTGTTCACCTACGGTAGTAGAGAAGCAAACTGGGGCTATTCCTTCCAAGGGCATCTCCAACGCAACCTCAGTCCTTTCCACTAGGTGTTCCTCAAAACTGCACCGCCTCCTAATAGCCCACAGCCTGGGGACTCCTCCCCCAACACATGATCATTTGAGGGATATTTGAGATACAAATCATGACAACTGCATAAGTAGCGCAAGTATTCTGAACTAATAATCCTCGACTATAAAGACCAATAACACCTGCATTGATCTAAGGGGCCTGCATTTGTGTTATTTGTGTTATTAAAAACTGTACTAGAGGTCTAGAAACTGGGAAAATGAAAAGCATCCATGTAATATGAGGGAGACAAGCTTCTCTTAAGGTAAGCTATGTGCAACAAAAACAGAAGACTCCAACAGACTGGCTATTCAGTGAGCCAGCTCACAGCAGCATTCTGCCTGTCCAATTCTGAGAGTCTCCTCTGTCATGTAATACCCAGGGTTTTGGAAGCCGCCGTGAAATTCTGATGTGGGTTGGTTATCCCTGTACCATTCCACAGAGGAGGAAGGGAAAACAAAGGCGGGAGAGGGATATGAGGCATAACTCTGGGCTTCGTTTTGTTTCAAAATTTTATTACCTTTTCATTTTTTAGGAAAGGTGAGGTACTTCAGACAAAGGATTGGTTGGTGGTATTTAAATTATTTAAGTGGTATTTAAGTTGCTATTCAGTGCTAACAAGCTGATGTTCAAAGTAAACCTTCACAGTGAGGTTGTAGATTGTATGAGCCTGAGGGTTAATCCCTTCCATGGCATTTCTTCCCTGTCCTCTATTAGGCTCATTTTTTTCTCCTTTCCCTTTGACTTTGAATTGTTCTGCACTTCACCAAATGCTTCTTGATGTGAAGGGAATTTGAAAGATGGTCCCGATGTTACTGTATTTCAGGGCTTACTGAAACCTACAGGAAGTCCTTTTTTTCTGGTCAGGATGTCTCCCATTCTTTTGAAAACAGGGTTTAAGATAGCATCAGGAACATTCTCATGTTTGGTAATCACTCACAGAGCTTCTTTTCTCTTCATGTGAAAAGATAAGGAGATAGTTTAATGGAAAACAACTAGGATTTGCTTGGAGGTTAAATATCTGCATCTTCTCTTCTATGCTTTTCCAATATGCCTGTGAACTATACTTTTTTCCCACAGGGGAAACCCAGAGGTCAGGAAAGAGGGCTCTAAGTTTCGGCGACTTATTTCTATTCACAGGCTGAGCTCAGAGGCTGAGTGGCACACTAGGTGGGAAATGAGCTGGGAAACTGCTCTTCTGCTTGCCACAACTCAGTCTTACGGGGAGAGGGCAAAGGTTTGTATGGGTTGAGTTGTTGAAATTTTAAGGCTCAACATCTAATTCATTTCACTAAAATTCTAGTTCGAGAAATGCAATTTGTTTGCACACAGTTACCCCATCAGATTAAGATCCAGCCACCTATGATCGTGGGTCTCAAAGGTTTCAGTCTGTTGTTACTTGGCCAAATAGATTTGGCCTATGGAAGCACAGTAGGTCATGGCAAGAGCATGTGGTGGCCAGGACTCAGGGAGAAAGTGGAAGTGTCAGGGTTCCCACCCCTTACAAGACACGCCCCTAATGACCAAGCCTCCTTCCACCAGGCCCTACCTTCTGAAGGTTCCACCACCTCCCAGTAGCACCACAGGATGGTGACCAAGCCATTAGCATAAGGGCCTTTGGGGAGCATTTAAGATCCATCCCTGGAGGGAGATGGGAGGGAGAAGAGGTAAAGGGAAAGTGAAAAGGACCAAGACGCCATATGTGAATATCTTTATTATCTATTTCAAACAAATACTAATACTAAAATTTAGAAAAGATCCAAACCATAACACCCAATTTTGGATTCATGACATCCATGATGGGATTCAAGATCTGCTACCCTCAAAATATGGCATCTTAATATTAGAGAAAACCATAAAAGTAAGAAATGCAAACGCAAATAATTAAAATGTCTTTTCTTCTGTTCATCTGTCTATTGCCTATTCATTTTTTGGACTCAGTTATGGAACCTTTAGAGAGTAGAGAAGTTTTCTCTTCTTTCCTCCACAGTTCCATGCCTGACATATGATGCGCCTTACCCTGAATCTAGGATACACCTTTATGGTCGGTCCAAGGGAACCTTGAAGTGATTCACAGAAAATGTGAGCCTGAGGTAAGATAAACTCTGAGAAATGTCATCAAATGAAGCAAAGTAGGAGGACGTGACTACCAGCACATGTCCCACATAACCCCAGTGGGAATTCTTATCTAGGTAGATAGGCTGACATTAGAGTATGTGATTTGTGAGAATTGCTTATAGATAATCTTTCTCAAAGGTACCAAGGATCAAAGAATCAACCTCTTTGTCTTTGTGCTAATTAATGACTAAGCTGCCTGTTCCTTCTTTGACTATTTACATTAATTCAGACAGACACAGAACTGATAAAATCTTCACTTTGTTGTGTCCCTAGTCACACACAATTCATGTACATGACCATATTATTTTTTCCTCCAAAGCCAGCTTCAGGAAGACAAAACTTCCACCCACACCTCAACTTCCCACATACCAGCTTTAAGAAACCAGTCTAAATTGAGCTATGATTTATAATGATAAGTACATAATCTCACAAATACACTGAGTCATGTGGAATAAATGCCAGAATCACAGAAGGATAACCTAGTAATCACTCCTAGTTATCTAAGAGAACCTGAGGATTTTCTGGGCTGTGGCACTTAGGTTGTGAAAGGCAGTCTCTGAATTTGTGTCTCTTAAGAGAGAACAAGCCACACTCCTGCACAGGAGCAGAAAAAAACCTACACCTATTTTCAGAGCATCAAATTTACCAGGATTTAGGAGACATTACATTTTATTTCTTCCAATAGATGTACAAAGACTTTAACTTAGAATTTAATTTTTTTGAAAGTTTCTAAGTTAAAATAAACACGAGAAAACCTCAAGGACCCCTAGACCTTCTAGTGGGGGCTCTCAGTTACAACAAACTCTTCAAGGGTATGAAGCCCATTTTCTATGCCACCAGATGAGTAGAGAGGGGACCAAAACATGCTTCCGAGCAAGCAAACTGGCAAGAAGAGCAGCTCTTTGAAGGGCGCACCAATCAGAGCAGAGTTTCAATCTCCCCACTGACCAGACGATACTCTCCTTCCTTATGTGGATCACCTCAGCTGCTGCTTGGTGGAATCAGAGACAAGATTCTGAGTTACAGCTGCTCCTAAAGAAGACTTAATGTTCTGGTCTGCTGGAGTCAAGAGAGTTTCTTTCAGGGCCCTGGATGTATTCCTTCACAATGCATAAATTATTTGGAATGCATACCTGTGATTTTAATCATTACATCACTTCCAAGAGAGGTCCACTGCATGTAGGTCAGAATGAGAAAGATAAACTAAGTCTCAATATAAAGATTTCATAGCTGATCATATTTTTTAAATCCTATAAAACACACACCAATTTAGTAACTAAGAGATGTTTATCTCAGAGCATGTGGGCCCAGGGCCACCACCTTATAGCTCAGCACATCAATACATTCAGGGTACAGTTCCACCTTCTTCATGTTAATGTCTGACGAAGGGTTGTGGTTGGGGGCAGAAGGAGGAAGAAGGAGAGGATGTGACAAAGGCAAACCCTCACAGCTTTCTTATGAGAACAGGCAGGGGGGCTAAGTTTAACATCCACTAAAACATGCCATCATCACCATACTCCTAAGAAGAAGGTACTGTGTTATTACTGACACAGAGCTGATATCGGAGATGAAATGGTACCTCCAAATGATGTAAGGGAAATATTACAACTCCCAACCTGTTAAATGTCTGATATACCCCATTTGTGTTCTCTAAAGTCAAAGAATGAACTCTAGAAACAACACAGGTTAAGAGCAGGAAACATTTATTGAGAGGATAGCTCCTGAGAGGCAGGAGGGATCCCTAATGGATAGGCGAGGACCTCACTTTTCAGGAGGAAGTTTTATAGAGCAAAAACTACATGGGTACTATGTGAGTTAAAGCTATGAACAACCAATATGGTTACAAGTATAGTCGCTTAGGTAACAGTGATCCAGTGGGAGAACAAGTCATGTAACAAGTGTGCATGGAAAGAACATTCTAGGAAATGATGGGTCTGGAGGTCTTGGTCACCCACTGTGGGAGGCTGCCCTGTGGATTATGCCCAAAGCAGGCTAAAGCAGTTCAGGCTGCAAAGAGTTAACCTCACAATTGGCTTGGTTTAAAAAGTGAGTTTGACCAAAGCCCATGTGACTCATAGGGTTATTTTGGTGTAACGAAGATTAGAAATTATCCCTCCACCAACAGCCACAGCAGAGGCCAGAGAAATGGCCCTTGAAGCTGTGTGGTTTGGATATTAGATAACAACAGGCGAGGTCAGAGTGACTCTTGCCCAAATTCTGTTCCCAGAAATGAAACCTTCCTAACTGTAAAGACAGGTTAATCATTAACTACAACAGAAATCTGTTCTGTTCTGTTCCTAATACAACAGTGCTGTCTCTCCTTTTGCAAGCCTTGCCTGTGTCAGCAACTTGTCTCTAGCAACCACATTAGCACCCTCACTCCAACCCAAAGATTGTGTCACCAATAAATGTGGGTGGTTCTGGCTGCTTTCGGGGTCTTTGGTTCCTCAGCACTAACCATCCCAGTTTCGTTTCACTTTGATGCTATCTCTGAGTCTTTCTTCTCACCTTGTGTTGTAGCACCAAGCAGGAGATAGGGATCCACGGCAGGTGTCCCTGGTAACCCACTGGGGTGGCTGATGTCTGTCTAGACTTCATTAGGCCAGGTGTTGCCACTTATCTTGTCCTTTGGGGAAATATGCAGGCCTGGCCACTTCATCTTTATCTTGAGGCCTGGTCTCTAAAAGACGCTTCTCCGGCCACAGCCAGTGTTTTCATCTTTTGCACTGACTCTGTCAAGGGCCCAGCCCTATCTGACTGACTATACTATTTCTACCTAACTTAGTTGCCTATAATATTACTATTTCTATTTTATAGGGCCAGAGCAGCTCAGTACATATCCAGAGATCGCTCAGCATACACATATGAGGGCTGAGACTGAGTTCTGGACATGTGGCTGTGGAGCCACATGCTTGCCCACTAAGCTTGTGGCTGGGGGTCATCTTGGGCAGAATGTGGCAAATGGTACTGTGGCTACAGGAGACTTATTTTATTTCAATTTTTAAAATAATTTTTTCAGTCCATTATTCTATCAACCAAATGTCACAGAACTAGACAGAACAAAAGAGTAGAATTAGCCAGAATAGGAGTAGCTGGTTCTAAATGATGTTTGGCTTTCCTTTTACCCAATTAAAAAATCTGACCCATTTTAAATCTCACTGGACTAAATAGGAATAAAGTAAAGAAATGCAGAGATCTTCCGATCTAATACTATGTGTCCTGGAGTGTTCCTCTGAATTATAAAGTTTGGTTGGCAAGAAGAAAAAAAGTCATATTGTAAACTGAAATAACTTCACTCAGGTAAGTAGGTATAACATGTAACACTTGACACAGAATACAAATTTCACATTATATCTAAGAGCTTCACAAGTTATTTATCAAACAGAAAAGACATGAGTTGGGAGAAACATTAAAACCTGATTTGTTTTGTTCATTTGATTTTTGGGGAGGGGAGGAGTAAACCTTGGGCCTCTTTCTCTTGTGCTCCACCACTGATCTATACCTCTATCCCTAAAATTCATTAAAAATATCAGTAACTTGGTTCAGGTTCCCCACTGGTTTGTACAGGCATATGGTGCACTCTGTAGGAAGATGGTAGTGAAGTGAGTCCCCTCATCTACTGCTGTAGACTGAATGCTCATGTGCCCACTACAATTCATATATGGGCTGGGGATGTGGCTCAATGGTACTGAGTGTGCTTAGCATGTATAAACCCCTGAATTCAATTTGTAGCACTAAGTAAATACATACATAAATAAAATATTTACATTGAAAATTTACCTGTGAAAATGATGGTACAAGGAGGTAGGGACTTTGGGGATGTGATTAGGTCATGAGGGTAGAGCACTTATGATAAGATTAATGCCTCATAAGAGGAAAGAGGAATCACCTGGGAATCTTTCTGCTAAGTGAAGATATAACAAGTAATCTTCAAGAAACCTGAAAGTGTGCCCCCATCAAAAACCTGACCATGTGGACTCCCTGATCTTGGACTTCTAGACTCCAGAACTGTGAAAAACACTTGCTTGTTGTGTAAGCCACCCAGTCCATGATATCTTGCTATGGCACAAGAACTAAGACAGACACACTTGACTTTTTCTTGCTGAGAAATTTAGGCTAAATAAAAATACCAGCAACTTAAAGAAAAGGGACACTTAAAAACTAAGAATGTGTACATAAAGTAAAAGAGAAACACTGCTTCTCCAGTTTGGCACAAAAGAGGCTGCTCATGGGGCACAAAAGAAGCTGCTCATGGATTAGGTGGATGCCTAGAAAAAGTGATGGGCTCAGAACCCTCCCATGTTCACAGCATTTTAAGCCAGGGGCAAGAAGAAAATGGTTAACATTAAGTAGCTATTGAATTCAATATGAGTCAGATCCACCCTCCTTTATTTCACTGAATTATTTTAATTTTGTGAAATCTACCCTCAGTTCATATTCCAGGTGGTTAAACACAATTTCTAAAGTCAAATTTGAATTATGACATAATTTCTCCTACAATGAAATTAGATTTTACTCCATTTGATAAAGTGCAATTATTAGAATAAAACATCTAACATTTTCATTTTGCCTGAGACAATTAATTTGAGATTGTTCCACTTCTTTATAGATCATTTTCACATATTAAAAACGTACCTTTATGAATGGTAAGAGGGCTAATACAACTTATTGCGCAGTTAGGTTTATTATTTATTTGAATAAAAATTAGATTTTTCCAGGAGAAACTAAATTTAAAGAACCTCAGGAAGTCAAGAATAGCATTACAGTTTCCCCATCTGCTATTTAGATCAGTTGAAAAAAATACAGAGTCTATTTTAAGTTAAAAAAATGCAGTATGTTTTGCAAAGCTCAGATAAATGGATCATTCATTCCTTCACATAACTGTGGAAGAGTCGATAAAATGTTGATAATTTGAGCCTACCACAGTATTACTATATCAAAAAAGTAATTAAAAACAAAAATGAAATCAACCAATAACAAATGCTGGCGGGGGTGCGGGGAGAAAGGAACCCTTCTCCAGTGTTGGTGGGAGTGCAGACTGGTGCAAGCACTGTGTAAATCAGTATAGAGATACCTCAAAGAACTAGGGCTAGAGGTCCCATCTGATCCAGCTATTCCCCTGCTGGGGATCTTCCCAAAAGAATTAAAAGATTCATACCACAGCGATATACGTGTACCCATGTTCATAGCAGCACAGTTTGTAATAGCTAAAGCTTGGAAACAGCCCAAGTGCCCATCAACTGGAAATTGGATAAAAAAGATGTGTTTTTAAAAAAAATAAAATGTAGTACTACTCAGCCATAAAGAATGAGAAACTAGAGACATTTATAGCTAAATGAATGCATATTGAGGCCATACTCTTAAGTGAAATAAATAGGACACACATGTGTAAATACCGAATAGTTTCTCTAGCGTGAGAAACTGAGAGTGTAAATAAGGATTAAAATGATTAAAACGAATAACTGATAATTTGAAATAGGAAAAGGTCCAAAGGAGTAGGGATGGTGGGAGGGGAAGGGGAAAGGGAAGAAGGGAAAGGAAAAATTATGAGAAAAGAAAAAAATGTAATCAAAGTCTTTGTAAATAGGGAAGGGCACACAGGTAATGGGAAAAAATAAGAACCAAGATACATCATGTACAGGTACAAGCACCCAGTGATAAATGTGAATGTACTGTATACCTAAAATGTACCAATAAAAGAATTTAAGAAAAAAAAGAAAAACAAAAACGACATTAAGCTTAAGTTTAAATTTTCTATTTTCATGTCCAAAGCCATAGTATTAATGATGTATGAGGATGGGAAAAATGACTAGCCCCTGTCTTTTGTCTGTAAAAGACATTTTAAAAAGTTACCACGTTTAGGTTTTCAAACTCACATTCAAGGATTATAGCAGATAATCCAATCACCTTTAGAATCTGGCAGCTAATTTCCTTAAAATCTAAAACCTTGGACTCAGACCAAGTCCTCCTCTCCCTCATCCCTTCACAAAACCTCTAGCAGATGATTCTCAAGGAATATCCCAGAAAAAAAGAAGAAAAGGAGAGATTGCTGGTCAAGGAGTCTCCAATGTTATCAAGAAAGGGTCCTACTTTCTGGTTCTGGATGCCTCTGGTTAATCCAGTTATCATTAGCTTCACAATAATTATATTATTCTGTTGAACATATGGAGTGTTGAACATACAGAATAGTTTTATATTATAGAATTATTTTGAAAATATAAATTAAGAGGAAAATGTAAATTTTAGGAATAACTTTTAACCTTCTTGGTTCATTCATACAAATGTAAACATCTACATATCTAAACCCAGAAACATAGGTTTGAGCTTCAGATATGTGATGTTTCATGTACAGCATTAAAGTGTACTAAAGATTTATATTCTTGAATTCCCGTTAATATTAGAAAGAAAATACACAAGAATTTTAATGTTTTAAATTTGGCCCCATCGCTTAACACAGAGTTAAAAAGCTATATTCACCATTCAAAAAACCAAAACAGGGCCTGAGATTTTAGCTGCTCAACAGCCTACTGCAAAGCGCTTTGCAGAGAGTAGTTAAGGACATACTGCATAATGCAACAACAACATGAAAAATCAGGTATATAACTTCCAGATTTACTGATTGAAGTATTGGGGGTTGAATCCAAGACCTCAAGGCCTCCACATTGAGCTACACCCCCGCCTTTAAAAAAAATTTCTTATTTTGAGATAAGGTCTCACTAAGTTACTGAATTGCTGAAGCTGGACTTGAACTTGTGCCTCTCCTGCCTAAGCCTCCCAGAATGCTAGGATTACAAGCATGTGCCACCACATTTCCTTTTAGGACACTTTTGAGGGTTTTTTTTTCAGAGTTAAGCCATTTGGTCATTTAATAGCAAAAGTAAAAATAAATCAATAAGAAGATCACAGATAGAAGCATTTCCTATTTTCAAATGGCAGGCATTCCTAAAGTGTGGGATAAAATTTTTCCTCACTTTATATTAAAGGGTGAAATGAAACAGAGGAAACCTATTCACCAAAAAAAATTCAGCAAATAATGTAGAAGATAGCATATGGCACTATACAAATATATAGAAGTCATAAAGTTGTACACTTCATTTTCTATGTGGAACGAGTATTTCTGGAGAAAAAAAACTACAATAAAAATCAATGTTTAAAGACAGCAAGTCTGAAGGATGTCTATGAATTACTGAACACATTAGACTCTGGACACGTAAAAGGTGTTTACCCTTTCTCTAGGGTCTACAATAACATTCTGACAGGTACCAGATAGTCCAAATATGTGAAAATAAGGTGAATAATATAAAAAACAGGTTAATTTAATCTATAGACAATTAGCATCTCATTCATTGTATAGGTCTGATTTGATCTATAGCAAGGTCAGACTTATTTAATTTTGCTAAAATGATCTGTGAATGACCCTGAACATTATCTTTCAGTTAACCTTTCTGAGTATTTTTTTTTTCACTTTTCATTTTTGGTACCGGGAATCGAACCCAGGGCCTCACGCTTGCCTGGCAGGCACTGTGCCGCTGAGCTAAATCCCCGGCCCAACCTTTCTGAGTATTTAAAGACTTTAAAGCACCTAGTAAGAGAATGAGACATATTTGAAGTAAATATATTGAGAAGCAAAAAAGCCAAAGTTCCATATGCTATAACAAGATTAGGAGGAGTAAGAGTCATGGTAGGCTAGTGCTATGGTGTATATCTAGATGTCCCCTCACAGCCTCATAGGTGAGGTTTTTGGGAGGTGGTTGGATCATGAGTGTGTGCTACTGGATTATGGGTATGCGCTAATTGGATTAGGCCACTGATAGGTTTAGCATAATTCTGGGTGTAGAAGGGACATACTGGGTGTGGGTGGCACCAATCAATAGGCTTGTAGCTTGAATGGAATAAAAGGGAAAAGAAGGCTGCTTTGCTACCTCCTATCTACACTGCCATGGACTGTTTCACCTCTGTGATGCTCCTATGCTTTAGAGTCAGCCAACTATGGGCTGAAAACTCTACAAACTATAATCCAAAATAAACCTTTCCTCTTTCAACTTGTGGGTGTCAGGTTATTTTGTCCTATTGATGAGAAAGTAACCAAGACAGAATTACTCAAACAGTTATCTCAGCATCCATGAGTATGTTAATTTTTAAGAACACTACGATACAAGGTTCTCTAGCAAATATTTGATAAAATTAAATTTCCTTATTTCCTTGTTGAAATCTAGTAATTGATTTTTCTAGACAATGACTATGGCTATTTCATGGCTATCTCTTAATTGTCCTTTCACTTTCTTCCCTTCCTTCCTTCCTTCCTTCTTTCCTTCCTTCCTTTCTCCTTCACTTCCCTCACTTTTTTCTTTTCATTTTGGAACTGATGTTCATTAAAGCAAGATAAGAAGTTCTTTGAGAATAAATAGCACTACTTTAGGAAGCAAAGGTCTGAGTTTTAGTTTCTTCTCCAATTTTGAGGGACTGTTTGTCCCAGACCAACTCTCTTCGGGCCTCATTTTTTCTAAGGAAGTAAAACAAGAGTAGATACAATGACCAAAAGGTTAAGATCCCTGGCTACACATCTGTGTGAATCCTTCTGTACTCATATTTCATAGGATGGAGGGAGGCACCACTGATCAGGAGAGCTATAGCATCTCTGTCTCTCCATAAATTGTAGATTTTCTCCTGGCTGAAAACAGAATCAAAGAGTCCTGCATGGGGCCTACACAGGGAGCAATGACCAGTGGCTCCCAGGCAGTGCATCCAAGGGGCACTCTGTAATACCTGTACTGTTGCAGTGGCTCAGGTCATCAAGAGGAGTGTGTTGACTCTCCCCCTTGTATGCACAATCCCTGCCAGCTCACCTAGGGCATGGTTCTCCTATCCCATGTCAGCATGGGCCATGCTCCCTGAGAGGCTGTGCCTGGAGCAGCTGGAGCTGCTGTGACCAAGCTCAACATTCCCAGAAGCTTCATGCTGCCCTGCCTGAGCACATGTGCAGGCCATCCTGCCTCGGTGACACTGTAGGGCCTATCCCTAACACCCCGCATGTGTGACTGAGCGGCTGTGTGCACCCTGATGCATGCCTCCTGCAGCATCCTATTGACCCTGTGTGGACACCATCCAGTGCCCTGTCCTCTTCTTGGATCTCCACTGTAGCATCAGCAGCTCTCAAGCCAGCCTCGCCCCTTGCCTGTTCTCCTGGACTTGTGCCTACAGGGCATGTGCCCAGAACTAAATGTGTCTGTGTTGCTCTTCCTGTATTTGTGACCATGTCCTGGCTGTTTCTAGAAAAAATAAACCCACAAACAAGGTCATAAATTCCACATCTTGCATGCAATTGGCCAACCTTAGTCACAAATTCTGGATCTCTTAGCTGGGCTCCTCCTCTTGACCTAGAAGCTGTAGCCAGTGGGGTACTCTCATGCAGAAGCTCCTGCCCACCCAAAACATCCTTTACCCCTTCCTGCTAGCAGCAGGTTCCTCTGGACACCGTCTTCTGATGAAGAACTTCTCCAAGACCAGAGCAGGAGGAGCATATCTGTCAGTGTGCCATTGGTAATTCCAAATACAAAACTCCAACACACCCTTTCTGGGGTGTTATGATTGCAGTAGAATCAGTCCCAATAGAGAGGCATTAGTAACAAATGGAGCTTCTCATAGTTGCATCCTCAATCCTTTGAGTGGGACACAGGTTGGAAGAGTGAGGAATGGAATCACTCACAAATCCAGTATCGTGGTTTTGATTATTATTCTTAGGACAGAAGTAAAAAACCTAATTTTACAATGCATCTTAATTTAGAGGTAAATTTATTTAGGCATTAGAAGGAAAATCTTCAGACTACATAATTTGACAATAGAAGAAGGCTGGAATACAAGGGAAGAAAAACTTCCTCTCCAAATAGATGGTTTTACTTTAACTTTACTGTTCCCAGAGGAATGTCCTGGAAGCTACCACCCTGAGCTACAGTGTATGGGGCCACTGTCATGAAAGGGTCAAGAGGACAGGGTTTTCAAATATACCTGTTGTTTTGAACTAAATTATAAAAGTCCGTGGACTAGGTGTGATTATTTGAAGATAATCAAATTAAGACAAATTGGTTAGGAAAATAAAACACTGGATTATCAATAATTCAATAAATATAATTGTGCTACTAAGCTATCAGGGTGATAAAAAACCTGAGGTAAATAAACATATAAATAGGAATGATTTATTTTGGCTCACTGTTTCCAATGTTTCAATCCATAGTTGGTTGACTTTTGGGCCCGTGGAAAGGCAGCGCATCACAGCAGCAAAGCTGCTTACTTCCTGGTGGTCAGAAAGCTGGGGTTGGGAGGCTGGTGTCCCAATACACCCTCAGAAGCACACTCTCAGTGACCTAACTTCCGCCCATTAGGCTTCACCCAACCACTGAAAGTCTCTACCACCTCCTAATGGTATCATGGGCTGGGGACCAAGCCTTTCACCCATGGGCCTACGGGGAACAGCGAAGGCCCAAATTATAGCAGTGATGGTGATCATACCCTAGAAGGACAAGGAGAAAAAGGAGAAGGAGGAGGAGAAGAAAGAGGAAGAAGAGGAGGGGGAGGAGGAGGAGGGGGAGGAGGAGAAGGAGGAGAAGGAGGAGGAGGAGAAGGAGAAGCTTGAGTGTTTGTTAAGGCAGAAGAGTGAGGGGACTTCCTAGGAGAATGAAGATTGGCCTTATCCTCACCAGGGAGTTCAGGCCACAGACATGGGTTGATTCACAGTTCTACTGGAAGGAAACTACGGTCACACTGGATAAAGCAACAGTGCTTTCTATGAAAGGCTCTGTCTCATGAATGGCTGAGGGGATTGAACAACCAAGTGAATAGCACTGTTAAAAGGATACATGGAATATGCTAAAACCATCCTAAATCCACAGCATCAGAGAATGTTACACTTCTACATACTTAAAAATAAATGAACCTGTTACTGCTTAACCTTTTCTTTCCATATTAAATACCTAAAGGGATCAAATACACTATGGGGAGGCTTGACATGGCAAGAAAAGGCTTTGAAATAAAAAGCTGTTACACTCTAGTCCAGCCACATTCAGGTAGGGTAACTCAGATGAAGAGAAGTAATGTCCTTGCATGGTGCCACCCTAGGCTTTAACACAAGCAGTACAATGCTACCTCGCTGGCCAGCATAGCTAGGTGGAACAGAGAAAGGGAAGCTCAAGTGAGTGCCCACTCTCTAGGTATCTATTAGGGTCGGGCAAAATTGTGCATAATTTACATAATTTATTAGCCACTTCCAATGTGTTAATAGTACTGAGAACCTCAGATTCTCTAAGAAAGTAAATCTGCACTTAGAGAAATTAAAAATCAGATTTGAATTTAAAGGCTTGAACAAAATACAATTTTTTTTTGTTTTATTTTCTAGGTTCTAGCAAATACACAGCGTCAAAGGGGAGCAAACATGAGATGCTACCTTCCCTTAGCAAGTGCCATGGTAACCATTCACTACACTGCCAGTGGGGACCAGCCAAGGGAGGATGGGTGTGCTCTCTGAATGCAGCTCACGGGCCTCAGCCTGGATGCTCTGCTTCTCCCTTGGACCCTCCCAAGCCCAGCTACCTCTGAGACAATGGGAATAGACATGAGCGGATTTAAAGTTGTAAGAAAAATCCAGTCCTAAAGTCAGGTAGGTTCCGGGAATTTGTCTAAAGGACATGGCTCTTATGTAGGAAATACTGTGGATGGCAGTGTTAGGTAACCTGGGAAAAAGCAATGAGTCTGTTCTGAAATGAGGATGTGGGTCACACGGGCTGTGGACAGCCACTCACTGGGTTCCACGGAGCACTTCCAGGATGGGGTGGCAGCAAGATCCCCTGAGCCGGAAGTGTAAGAACAGATAATTTATTTACATATCTCTTTTTACGTTGGTCATATTTTTGTCCATGTGACAAAATCAGTAAGAAAAACAACTTAAGGGAGGAAAGGTTCATTTTGGCTCACAGTTTTGGATGATTCACCCTGTAGTCACCTAGCTCTCTTGCTGTGGGCTCAGGGCAAGGCAGAGCATCGTCATGGTTGGGCATGGTGGGGGAAAGGGACTCACCTCAGAGCAACCAGGAAGCAGAAAAGGAGACAGAGTGGAGGGGCTGGGAACCAGACATGCTCCGAGGCCACCCAGCCAGAATCCATGCTCTCCAGCCAGGCCTTGCCTCCTGTTCCCAGCACCTACAGTGCCATGCCATCAGATTATGTTCTCATCAATGGATTAATCCAGTGAGCACTTATGATCCAGTCACTTCCAAAAGCCCATCAAGCTAGCACCTAAGCTTTTCATTTTGGGGAACTTTTAAAATCCAAACCATAAGATATCTACCTATTGATCAATAAATCAATTAAGCTAAGTTTTTGTCTCTCTCTATACATGCATATATATATATATATATATATTATTTAAACATTAAATAGATAAGAAATAAATGCTGGCAAGGAAGTGGAGAGAAAGGTGCTCTTGAACACAGTTGGTGACATTGTAATTTAAGAAAGCCATTCTGGAAAACAGCACAGAGATTATTCAAAAAATTAAAAATGGAAATACCATATGATCCAGCATTGCCACTTTTGGGCATATATCCAACAGCAGATAAATTGATATGTTAAAAAGAGAGCTGCGTTCTCATGATTATGCATTACTATTCACAAGAGCCAAGAGATGGAATCAACCCAAAGGTCTATCAGCTGATGAATGGATAAAGAATATATGGTACATATACAGAATGGAATATGATTCTACCATAGAAATGGAAATACTGTCATTTGTGGCAACATGAATAAACCTGGAGGACACTGTATTAGGTAAAATAAGCCAGGCACAAAGCCAAGTACAGCATGATCTCACTCATATATGAAATCCGTAAAAGATGGTCTGAGAGGTGAGAATAGTGCTTACCAGAGTCTGGAAAGGGTGAGGGAAGGCAGAGAGGAGAGACTGATCAACGGGTGCAAAGTTGTGGTGAAACGAGAGAAGGAGAGAATGAGTTCCAGTGTTCTCTTACACAGTAGGATTATAGCTAATAATAACAGATGAAAATGCTACTGTCACAAAGCAGGGATAAATGTCTGAGGTGAGGGTGCGCTGATTATCCTGATTTGGTCATTCTACAATGCGCCACTGTACCTCATGAACTTATGGAATTATTATGTGACAATAACAAATAGAATTTAAAACTACCATGCCAACAGTGGCCGTATATAGTAGTAGGACTGAATTTTGAAAAGTTATTTCCCTCAGTCCAATTTTTTTGTAATGCATTTCCATTACTCTAGTAGGAAAAGTTATTTTAATTATGAACTGCTTTCAAGTTTTCACACTATAAATAAAATACTTTCATTGTTTACAACAAAATTTTATAAAGTCCACCCCACATTAATACTGGATTATAAACAAATGCTATAAAGATACAAATGGATGTTATGTGTTTAAACTATTCCCAGCCTCAATTTTCATGCTTTTAAAAAGAATGAATCAGGAGTTTCAATTACTTCAACGCTAACCTCAAGAAGGTAAGTAAGAACAAAAAGATGAACGGAGTGGAAAAAAATTTTCAAACATGGTTGCTGCTTGTTTCTAAGTAATCAAGTGAGCCAAAGTGAGGCTGTGCAGAGACCGACTCTGGGCCACTCTGCGGCATGCCCAGGGCTCCGAAGAGCAGCCCTGAGAGCAGGGCACCAGTGCCCAAGCCCTGGACTCCACCCACAGGGCTCTTCAGCAACAGAACCCAGGCCACCACCACCACAAGACACAGAGCACTGCAGGCTCTGACGAGTCAGGTGCCTTGGGGAGCATGGAATTCAGTGCAATAATTCACTGCTGCACTTCTCAAGGCCTTTGTATCTTATGCACATACAGAGGTATAGTGTCTATCCATTAGGTTTGAGCCTTCCTTCCTTGGCCAACCCTAATTCTTAGTTCATGGTTTATACTTGGAGACTCCTGCAGCACACACCTATGTCTTAAGTACTTGAATCCAAGTTCTTGAACTGCAAAGACTATCTTTTCCACTAAGTCATCTTAGGAAATTAAGAATTTGCTTTTGGATCTTTTCCAAGGAGTTCCAGCATGACATCCAATGAAAGAGATGAATCTAGTAGGAATTATGTTAATAATAATTATAACTAACACTTATGTGGGATTATCTTACAGGTACTATTTGTTTTTAAGGCAGGATCTCACTATGTAGTTCACGCTGGCCTTCAATTTCCTATGTAGTCCAGGCTGGCCTTGACCTCCTGGAAATCCTCCTGCTTCAGCCTCCTGAGGGCTGGGATTGCAGGAGTGCATCACTGCACCTGGCCTCAGGTACTTTTTCAAGTATTTTGGGTGTAATTTTCAACGCAGCTTCTTCTGTTACTACCATTTTATATATGGGACATCACTGCCCCAACACAGTTAACATGGCCAGTAAAAGACAAAGCCAGTGTTCCAGGATATGTAGTTGGACTGGAACTTTCCAAACACCAACTCCCAAAGTTGAAAGGAACTGTGTTCCTAGTACAGCACTCAAAAATCAGAGAGCGATTTGGGAAGTCTATGGCTGAAGAATGCGCTGGATACTTAGGGTTAGCTAGGCTACTCCAAGAAAAAATAAGCAGGCAAGAAAGAGAGTTTGAAGGAAATTTCCATGTGAAAGGAAAAATGATATTTATACTTTGTTTAAAAAAAAAAAAGAATGCACAAATTCAGCTCAGGAAAATCCAAACTACCTACTATCCTCAAACTCAATAGATTTAAATCATTCATTCCATTTGGGGACATAAAAAAAAAAATCCTAGTGCATGGCTTTACTCAAAAAAGATGCTAGAGAACAACATCTTCATCATCTGTAATCGTCATCTGGACAGGCAAGGTCATTTTGTTGACCTCAAAGTTTGAGATTCTGAGAATTAGAGGAAATAAACATTTTATAAAACTAAAATTCTACATTTGTGCGGACACTAGAGAAATGATTAAGATCCATTTAAACACTCTAGAAAAGAATATTTGGCTACAACAAAGCAAAAATTACAGAGGCAACAAGAAAGGTAATGTCAGTGAAAGGCCTGATAGATGATGTGTGGGAGCCCACCTCAGCCTACCCCGCAGCCCTGCACAGGGAGGAGCCTGTGTGTCCCCAGGGCCTTCTGAGAGACCACCTGGAGAACAGCATCATTTAAAACAGCTGATTTTCTGTGTATTTTAAATCTACAAGTTAACAATCACACAACCACTCTGCTTTATATTTTTTTGGTTTGTCTTTTTAAAAAAATTTCTCATTTCCTCAACTCTTTTGAAAGTCATGTGGTCACTGACATGCTTTGTGAAGGAAAGGTATCAGGTGAAGTAAAATAAACTAACAATGGACCAGAAATCCACGGTGCTTCAGACTCTTTCCAGAGCAAAGAGTAGAAAGAGGCCTCTGTCTACAGAGCAGGCAGGTCACCATTGTGGCGCTCAGTGGCCAAAGCAACTAAAGAAAGGGCAATCAGACTTCTGTGAGCCTCCAGAGGCAGATCTCCCTCACATACCGCATATGATTTTAAGTTATCCCTTTAATGAAAGACCTCATCTAGTTATGGCATTTTTTGATTCTCCCTAATTAATCCTATAAGCCTGAGCAATTTTTCTCCCCGATGAAATTCATTAAGAGTACCTCAACATATGTGGAATAAAATATGGAAAAAGGAAAGAAAGAAAAAATTGAGGTTCATCCAAAAGAAAGTTTAAATGATGTCTCACATATAAAGTACTACCATTTCTTTGGTTATGGACTAATGATGATAAAAAGTATCCCCTATGACATAATACAGTGACCATCTCCTTCCATTGCTGGTGAACATGTAGTCAGGAATAGGACTTACGGCAGTTTGTTCAATCATAGCAAATACAGACTGATACAATGAATGGATTTCTGAAAATCACTTTTAATCCACAGTATTAATTGTAAGAAAGTGCTTCATAATCAGAGCTAGGGTAGAGGAAGCATTAAGTTTCTCCTGTCAATCTGTCTCTTGTCTGTTCAATGTGCAGAGCCCCATCACTGAACTTAAGAGCCAAGAGACCGAAGGTTTCCTTGCTGCCATGATGAGGGGAGATGGGGCTGCCTGTCGCGGGGTCCAGGAAGAAGGCATGGAACAGGACCGGAAAGAGTGGTGAGCTTTCCTGGCCTGGCCCTGACTCCTCTCCTGCTCTCCCATCCCATGGAGTTTATTCACTGCTCGTTCTCTTCTTCCTGGCCCTGCCCAGGGACAGCCAGAGAAAGCACCTCCTGGGGAAGAAGCCTGTCAGAGATTTATCCAGTGTCTGTCCTCCCTGGAGAGTCCATGGACCATGGAAGGGGAGAGTAGCCTGGGTCCTCTTCCAGAATTATGAATATGTATGCTGCACGAAAAGCGCTGCTTTCCCTTTGGTCTTTCACACAGTCGGCATCTCACTCAAGAGGCCTGTGTGTCGGAGACTGACCCCTGGGTGACCCTATTGGGAGGCTGTGGAGGCTCTGGGAGGTGGGGCCTAATGGGATGAAGTTAGGTCACTGGGGCTATGTCCTGGGAGGGGCAGTGACAACCAGGTCCCTTCTGCTTTTAATCTAGCATTTCAAGGCCTGCATGAGGTAAGAGCTTCGTTCTAGCAAGTGCTCTCTGCCATGATGTGCAGGCCAAAACTCAACACAGGCCCAAAAGCAATGTGGCCAATGGACCATGGACTGAAATCTTCAAAACTGTGAGCCAAAAAAAACCTTTTTTACTTTTACATTATCTCAGGTATTTTGTGACAATCATGGAAAGCTAACTCACATAGATCCTAGGTATGACACGGAGACTGTCGGGTCAGAGTGCAAAGATACGATGATGTCTGATGTGAATATAACTTTTTTAGATACACAAGATCTATGTGTTCTAAGCAGACACTATGCGCAACACTTTCCAAAACCCTTACCTGGAGTAGGATCCTAGGAGGCTCCCTGCTGGGCTGAGTGGAGTCTCTGGTTTACAGAAGCAGGGTTCTACCCAGGAAGCCCATCATGGGTCTCAGGCGGGGCTATCAGGCTACATTAGGGGCCCTGTGGCTCAGAACTGGATACCATGAGTAGATGAAAGGAAACAAGAAGCACGGAGCTCCAGGGTTCAGCCACTCATGTGGCTTCTAGGGCTTCACCGTGGTTACTGAGAATATCACTAAAAGCTAAAGCAGATACTTAGAAATCCCTTTATTGAAATGAATGGGTCAAAGAGCATAGCAAGTTTAAAGACTAGAAGTTCACACTGGTGGAAAAATAAAAGGTATCAATGATAGTATGAGGTCAGCCTTCAGTTCCTAGGAGAACTAGTGCCCCAAAATCAAGTCTCAGAAGGTTATTCTGGCAATGTAAGGTGGATTTGCTTTGAAAACACATGGATGGGGTAAACATCTAAACAGGTATGGAGGAGCCTTGGACATAAAGAGCATCCCCCTCTGACCCACTAGGCAGTGACTCTGCCCTCCAGACGGAAGTGTCAAACACCTCCTCCTCCGGCTCCGAGGGACCACAGAGCAGCCCCTGGGCTCAGGTGAGGCAGGGCTGGGCACACAGCCTCTTGGCTGCTGTTCACTGTCTTGGGGGATTTCTGCTTGCTACAGAGCCTTCCTTTTCTTCTTACAATTTAGGTAAGTTTCATCTTTGTCCATGAATTCATCAAAGATCCTGTGGCTATTCATTTCAACCAGCTTGTGCGGCGGGGCCTGCACCCACTTTGTCTGCAGTGCCCTGGAAGTCCGTCTCAGCCTGCTCCCCATGTCAGGACAGCTAGCCTCCATCGATGGGATTTGTAACATGCTGCAAATTTGCAACATCCTACTGGACCAACAGCAAAGCAGAGATCTGAGCATAATCTCCTTGATGTAGTGCAGGTTTATCCTGGCCAATTCCCTCAGTTCATTAAACTATGTGTAAATGCAACCAAGGCCACACTCTCATCTCCTCTGGGGCCAGTACGCTCTACTCAGAAAAAAACATAAATTATTTTTAATTTGCACCACTAATCCTAAGCAAGGACATGTGATATTCACCAGTGCCCAAGGAGGATCTGGAAGGAGAGCACTGGTTCAGCAGAATCCATCCCCAGGACTAGAAAGACAGCAGGCCTTCTGTCCTTGCAGAGAGCCACTGACAGCTCATTCTGTGGATCACAGACCAGGCACTGAACAACCCACACTTCAGACCCAACCGACTGAGAGCCCGAGCCTTTGTCCTGTGATTCATACCTTGATGACTCCTTCCATTCTCCCATGTAAAGTTTGCAAATGTGTTTTGTTTTTGTCTTTTCTTTTTCCTCCCCCTCCCCTCCCCCCTTCCCTCCCCTTTTCTTTTCTCTCCTTTCCTGAGACAGGGTCTCGATATGTAGTTCAGGTCAGACTTGAACTCACTATGTAACCCAGGCTGGCCTCAAACTCACGGCAATCCCTCTTGCCTCAGCCTCCTGAGTGCTGGGATTACAGAGGTGTGCCACCACACCCTGTACAAACGTGTCTTATAACAGGAGAATGGGTAAGAAGACAGCAGTGCCTCTGCTAGTTAATAATAATGGGGGCTGCATGGGTCCTTGCCATGTGCAGGAAGAGATTAGAAGAATCTTCTGAGATTAGCCACAGGACCTGGCTGGAAAGTCCAATCACACAGAAGCACGAGGAAGGTCAGATGGCAAGGGTGGGTGCCACGGGGAGCGCCTGCTCTCCCTCTGTCCTGGTACTTGAAATATCCTGTGAGGTTTTATGAGGACTGCTCCTCCTTAAGGGCTGGCAGGAGTGGACCAGAAGTGCAGGATAAGGTAAAGTGAGGTGCCCCTTTTTCTCCTTCTTCGGTAGCTGCAGGGAGGTTTCCTCTCCACTCGGAACTTTCTGGAATGCAGAAGCCACCGGGAGGGTCTGGTGCATCTTACATTCCTAACCGGTTGGTCCTGCCAGGCCTTGTGCAGCTTGCAGCAGCAAGGTCAGAGGGAGCACCAATGAGTTTGAGCAAGGAGGAGCCAGAGTCCAAGGTCGCTGCAAGCGAGGGGTCCTAAGTCACCTTGCCAAGAGACTTGCAGATTCCTGAGCTCTCCCTGCAGGGAGCTGTCTGAAAATGCCAGCTACTGCTTTTAAGAGGACATTGGAGGGAGCTGACGTGGACTAAGAATTTGCTACCAACCTGGCAGAGTTATCTAGGACAAAAAGAAAAAGAAAGAATACATGCAAGACACAAATCTGACACCTATCCATCGACCAGGAACATCTATTCACATACAGTGTCAAGGTCACTAGTGTGGACAGGACTCGGCAAATCTAGCATCTCACAGCGCCATTTGGACTTTCAGGTTTTGTTTCTGTTTCTCTTTAGAGAAGGGCATGGGCAGAGAGGGAGTTTTTCTCTCTCTGAAGTTCTCCACTGACTGTCCCCTTCCTCTGAGAGAGGGCAGGGCTCTCACCTGGCCAGCAAGGCCTGCACATGCCCTTCATAGCCTCCACAATGGTGGTTCAACTTCAGCAGCCAAGGGTTTCAAAAGCTGTTTAATCAAATAAGCCAAGTGCTTTCCACAAAAATAAGCAAAACAGAAAACAGGGTATGATTGGATTTGAATTGTATTCACGGTCAAATCTGTTTGGAAAACTATTGAAAAATAAACGTTACAGTGTTTTTGGTTTTTTTTTTTTGGTACCGAGGATGGAACTCAGGACCTTGTGCTTGCGAGACAGGCAGTGGCACCACTGAGCTAAATCCCTGGCCCATTACAGTGTATCTTTAAAGTATAGAAACTGGGGGTTTAGTTCAGAGGGTAAGTGTGAGTTGAGCATGCTGAAAACTTGGGTTCAATCTTCAGCACCAAAATAAAAAATATGTAACACACTCTATATATGATTCATATATACAGTAAAATGATTACTATACTGAAATCAACTAAGGGCAACCAGCCATGTCTTGTTCTACTTTAGAATGGTTGTTCTATGTCTCCTCCCTTTTGTTATTGAGTAGCTTCAGAAGTCTCCTCCAGTAGGGATTCTTTACTCAAATATTCAAGCCAAACACATAACTTCATCACAGCCTGGGCTCAAAATAAATTTCCACACACAATTGCATTAAAATTGAGAGTGATAAAATTACAAAGAGATTTTAAAGGAACAATTTAAAATGGTTAGAAATTCAAAATAAAATAAAATGGGCACAAGGCGTTGAAAGAATGACACAAAATGTGTGCTATGTTTGACATGTAAAATGCCTCTCAAGTCTCAGGTGAAGTGTTCAGGAGGCGACTGGCTCATGAAGACTCTAATTTCATGAAACTACTGATGAGACCACCAGGTGATGGCACAACACGGAGGTGGGGATTAAATGGCTCTGTGACTTAGGGTGAATAGCATTTTGGGGGGATGGGCCTAGGGTTGACACATGCTAGCACACACTCAAGCACAGAGCTGCAACCCTGGGGTGAATTTCCTATCTTCTCTTTTCCTCACTTTTTCTTTCCTTCCTTTTTGATGCAGGGTCTTGCTAGGTCTCTAAGCTGCCCCAGGCAGGTTTGAACTTGGGGTGCTCCTGCCTCCCAGTGTTGGAAGCATGGGTGTGTGCCACCATGCTCCACTAACTGTCTACAAATTGGTCACATTATGTATTAGGCCAACATCACTCTGAGTTACCCTTCAAAAATGTCAATCCGATAAGCGTTAGTTTCCTTGTTTAGAATTCTGTGATGTCAAGATTAAATCCAAGTTCTCTGCACCATTCATTAGCTCACTCACTCAACAACTATGCACTTGAACTATTAGCATCCAGACACCATTTTATTTTTTTTAAATTAACTTTATTGGTACATTTTAGTTATACAACACAGTTACATTCATCATTGGGATCTTGTACCATTACATGAGTCTCTTGGTTCGTTATTTTTCCCCTTCCCTTGCCCTCCCTTCACCCTCTCCACCCTTCCCTATTTGCAAAGACCTTGTTTCCATTTTTTTCCTCTTCTCATAATTTTTCCTTTCCATTTTTTCCCTTCCTCTACCCCTCCCACTTCCCCTGTTCTTTTAGGCCTTTTCTTCCTATTACACAATATCAGTTATACATTTTTTAAATTACAATATTAAGATCTAGGAGACATTACCACAGATTTTACAGAATTTAAAAGGATATAGAACGCATATTACAAAAGTCTGTTTTGAAATAAATTTGACAACTTCTAAGAAGTACCTTGGAAGACAAATTAATGAAACTAACTCTGGAGGAAATATAAAATTTGAATAGCACCTATTAAAGAAAGTATATTCCTAGCTTGAAAACCTACCTATATGACAACAGCAGGCTCATATACATTTTAACTGATAAATTATATCAAACAATTAAAGCAGAAAAAAGAAGGAACACTTCTCCCCTCATTTTAGAAAATCAACATTGTGCTAATCCTAAAACTGGATAAAGATAATAGAAGAGAAAAGTATGAACATAGATAGAAATTTGTTTAACAAAACAAACTATTCAAAGTCAGATCTGGCAGGATGTAGAAAGTGGTTTTGTTATAGGGATGGCAGTGTGGGTTCAGCATTGGAAGATCCACCCCCAAAAGTCATCCTTTTAATAGAGGAAAGGAAAAAGCCATATGATCCTGCCAGACACCATTTTAGTTACGAGAAAGCCCGGGGAGGGGACAAAAGACTGTAGGGCCATGTCCTCTGTGCTCAGACCCATGGGCCTCAGCCAGAGCAGCTCTGAGAGCACGCTGCAGGGACGCCACTCAGACCCTTGCTTTTAGACAATGCACCTCTCACAGTTTGCTGTTACAGTCCTTTCTGGAGCGGCCCATTAATTCTCATCATTACGTTCATGTCCCCTCCTCTCTTTTCCTCCCTTTACTTCCTTTGTTCCCTCTGTCCTCTCTCCCTTTCTTCAGCTCTTCTTGTTCTCCTCCTCCTCTCTCTGTATCTCTTCTGCATTCTCCTCTCAGTCATTCCCTCTGTTCGCTTTGTCTTCTCTCCTCCTTTCTGCTTTCTCTCTTCCTCCATTTTATTCCTCCTATGCATCCTGTCTCTGCCCCCGGCCCCCATTTGGACAGATACTCCCTGCACTCCAGTGGCATCCCATGGGGAGCACTGTCAGGGGCTTCTCAATGCTCCCTGACATTTGGGGAACAGCAGCTGTGCTCTCTAGTTGCATAACCTATTCCAACAGCCTCCAGCTGTGCTTATCCTTGTACCTCTTTTGTGAAAGTTTACAAAAACGCACATTTGCTGTTTACTCCTGCATGCTTGAAACAACCAAAGGCCTGAGTGTGAACTTGGCAGCTCGGTTTCCCAGTGGCAGAAGCCTTGAGGTTCACTCCCTCCCTAGCTGGCATGGCATTGCAGATCATGTAGAGCCACTTCAAGGACAACAGCAGGCAAAGAAAATAGAGTGGCTGCTTATTCACTCCCAAGAGTATCACTGGTACTCTCCTTGAGAAGTCTTTTGGTGAAAGACTCTGCTTGCTCACACAGTGGATCAAAGAACAACTTTCTCCTGAAAGCTGTTCAGGCAGAAGTAGGCAGCTTACACTTTGAAGCTTAAGTGGGAAGTGCATCTCTGTCTTTCTAGAGTTTTCACATAAGTGTATGCCTGGGAGAACCCGGAGGATCACCCTATCTCCTCTCCCACCCTGAACTTTCAATGTTCCGGAGCCTGAGTCACATTTTTACTACTAATAGCCGCAAGCTCTCAGGTTATGAATTTCAACTTCCCAAGCCTCACTTTATAAAACTATAATAACATTAAAAATCCAGCAGCAGCAGCAGCAGCAACCACACATTTATTTAACGCCTGACAATAAGCACACTCAGGCATGTCCTCCTTTAAGGCCATGAGGAACTCTCAGGATGAAGAACTGAGATCCAGAAGCTCCAAAGCCCTGGCCAGCAGAGGTGAGCTGGGATTTGCACCCAGGGCTAACAGCAGCAGAGCCCGAGGACTGAACCTCTTTGCGTGCCTGCTGCCTCACTGATAGATCATAAGGCTCGAATGAGATGACGTGTGTTAGGACACAACATAGAGCTTGGCAGAGCAGAGCCAGGTAGGAATTGCTATTAAGTAAAACAATAAGGCCTTCCTGCAAATACACTGATTTGTGCTTTAAAAAGAGAAAGGGGGAGAGACAATTTGAAGCACATGTCAGAAACAAGAGCCCTTTACTGCCCAGGAAGGAACCCACACACAATACAGTAGACATTGTGCATTTTAAGCACGGAGATGCTCCAGTCAGCATTACCCTTCCAGTAATGGGCCCCTCCAGACTGGAGCTCTTGGGGGCACCTAGTGCACAGATTGAGCAGAGTAGACACACAGAGCAGGTGGTGCTTAGGGGAGAGACAACAGCGCTGAGGTTTTGAAGCAAGGCCTGCAGATGTGAGGCCAGCACTCTACTACTGAGTGATACCCCTAGCCCTTCTGAGGAATTAAAAATATAGAGAGAAATTAATGAAAACAAAAATGCAACATGTCAAAGTATATGAGATTCAGCTATAGCAGTGCTGAGATGAAAATTCATAGTACTAAGTGCTTACAGTGAAAATGAGCACAGGTCTCAAATGAACAAGCTAAATTACCTGATCAAGAAACCTGCAAAAGTTGGAATAGATTAGAAGATGCAGAAACAACTCCAGACACACTCAGCCACCTTGTCTTTGACAAAGGAGCCAACCACCCTCACTGGAGGAAAGATAGCCTGTTTAATAAATGGTGTGGGAAAAACTGGATTTCAACTTACCAAGGATTAAAACTAGACCCATACCTATTACCATGCACTAAACTAAAATTGAAGTGAATTAAAGAACTAAATATTAAAACAGAAACAGTAAACTTGCTGGAAGATAAGTTAGGTAGAAATTGGCATAGGAAAAGACTTTATGAACAACACCTCAGTAGCATGGGAACTAGCACAAAGAATCAACAACTGGGATCTCATCTCATTAAAAAGCCTCTGCACTGCAAGAGAAACCACCAACAGAGCTAAGAGACAACCTACAATGTGGGAAAATTTTTTTTATTAGCTGTTCCTCACAGAAAGGACTACTATCTAGAATACATAAAGAACTTTAAAAAATCAGACCCGTCAAATATAGAGATCCAATTCAAAAATGGGCATCTGAAATGAACAGACATTTCTCAGACAAAAAAAGTAAAAGGAGCAAATAAAACATGAAAAAATGTTCAACATCACTGGTCATTCGAGAGATGCAGATGAAAAGAACACTGAGATTCCACCTCACTCCAGAAAGAATGGCTACTATCAAGAAATCAACCAATAACAAATGCTGGCGGGGGTGTGGAGAGAAAGGAACCCTTCTCCATTGTTGGTGGGAATTTAGACTGGTGTAACCACTGTGGAAATCAATATGGAGATACCTCAAAAAGCTAGGCTTAGAGGTCCCATTTGACCCAGCTATTCCTCTGCTGGCTATCTTCCCAAAAGAATTAAAAGAATCATACCACAGTGATATATGTGCACCCATGTTCATAGCGGCACAGTTTGTAATAGCTAAAGCTTGGAA
>NW_004624896.1:1546827-1566402 GCF_000247695.1 Heterocephalus glaber | reverse complement strand
TCTTCTGTTGCGTTTCTGGAATCTTAACTATTATATGCCTATGTGTAGATTTTTTTTGATCAAGGCTAGTTGGAGTCCTATATGCCTCACTTCTCTGTATGTCAAGTTCTTTTCCCCTGCTTGGGAAGTTTTCTGTCATCATTTCTGTGAAGTTTTTTTTATGTCGTCTGCAGTCTCTCCTCTTTCTTCATTGACTCCAATCAGTCTTATGTTATTCTTCTTTGCATTGTCTAGCAGCTGCTGGATTGATTTCTCATGGTCCCTTACTATTTTAAAGAGATTTTTCTTTTCCTGATCACTAACTGCAATCTTATCTTCTATATCTGAAATTCTGTCCTGACACTGGCTCATTCTGCTGAGTAAACTTTCAATGGAGTTTTTAATCTGCTGGATATTTGTTTGCATGTGGTTTATGGATTCCACTTGCTTCCTATGTTGGGATTCCATCATGTTCCTGAGCTCCTTTATTTTTTGATCTGTGTCCTCTCTAGACTTATTAATCATGTCTTGCACTATGGGCACAATCTCTGTTGTCTGAGAAATTATGTCTGATTTCACTTTTTCCAGATCCTCTTTTGTTGCCAGTTCAGGGAGTCCAGGTGGTTGAGTATCAGATTGTTCTATCTCGTTTCCCTTTGGGGTTGCTTTAGATGATCTGGGAGTGTGGTTATGAGACTAGTGTAAGTGTCTTCTCATTTCAATGGGGTGTGGGGGGATGTGCTGCTGGCACCCACATGGCTCACCTCACCAGCACTGGGGGTGGTGGTTCGGCAGCCCAGAAGGCTCTTCCCTGGTGCTGGTGGTGGCTCTCTGCCCTCCGTTTAATGAGACCCCTGCCCTACTCTGGATATCATCCTTCTGTCTCCTGGTCTCAAACATATATGGCTTCCTTTGATTTGTTCAGCTGTGAGAAAATGAGCCTTAGCATATGAAACTAAGTGCCAGTAAGAAGACACTTTCTCTAGTCACATCCTCTGGGAAGCCTTACTAACTTTCCAAGGCACTACCACTAGAAAGCAAGTGGAAGTGCTTAAGCAACAATTCAATTACTCTGTGCACAATGGTCACTCCATCCTTTGCCTCCTCATACTGCTTAATCACCAGTACATGTTACACTGTAGTACAATGATCTATTAACACCCTGTCTCCTTCAGACTGAGCTCCTGAGCAGAAGGTCTTTTGGGATAACTATCAAGATCTAGCACAACACCATGCTATTCAGGAAACAGTGGTTCATGAAATGGTTAAGGAACAGATATCACCTTTCTTATGCCAAATAGCTTTCTGATACTAGCAAGCACTGTGGCCCTTCCTTCCAAGATCCATTCTGCCTTAGTGATTCCTGGGGTACAAACCTGGCAAGAAGTGAAATTCTCAGAATAGAGGTATAAAAAGGGCTGAGGGGCCCAGCTAGCTTGGGAAATGGTGACTGACAGCTCCTTTTTTGAGCAATTTATAATATACACTGGCATAGTGAAGGTTTGTGTGATCTCTTCAAGTTGAAAAATAAATAGAAATAATAGTAATTTCCAGTCATATTTATTTCAAAATGTATTTTTTGCTTATTGCTATGTTTTCAGCACACTTATTACACAGGCCAGAATAAGTTCTCCTTGTATCAGCTTGATGCCCCACATCTTTTTAATGCTCACAGTAGAGTCTCCAATTCTTCTCTGGTGAATAATGTGCCTCAGGGAAGCTGCCCCAGGCCTAGCCGAGGAGGCCCTGCTGGCAGCTTATAAAAAAGGACAATGCCTCTTTTCTTCTATTGTAACTAGCAGTTCCTGGTGAACTAGCAATGGTTAAAGCAACAACTGAATTATTCTTAGCACAAAGGTTAAAATGCATTGTGAAGAGGAGAGAATTAAAAGCTTCCCTCCTGTAGGACAATCCCCGGAGTGAAGCCTGACCTATCCAGGGCCCATTTGCACAGCTTTCTGCCATTTTCTTTGTTTTATTTTCTCTGTTAGGAACATTCCTGTAATGTCTCCATGACAAGTCTAGCTAGTATTTAATCTTGGATTGCTTTTTAATTAAAGACATTATTGGTAAGTGGAACCTTGGCAGGTACATCTTTTTTGGATTTCCTCAAATTTCTACTGCAAATTAAACAGATGAAAAGGGATAATGAAAATCCATGGACAACACTGAAAAATAAAAGAAAACAAAAAGACAAAACAAAAAAAGTGTTAGGGAATCTCTCATTCCCAAACTCTTGGTGTTGTGGCCCCAGCACTTATATTAGGCCCTGCAAGGGGTTTTTGTCAGGGCATCTCGGTGGTAGAGGATGCAAGATGGAGTCTGGTGCACCATAAATTTCTATCCCATACACCAGGAAGGGGTCAGAATGAGTAGCAAGCCTGGGAGAAGTCTCTGTGGATTCTACACTGCAGGTGGAGGCAATGTAACAAGAAACTGGGGCAGATCTTTAAAAAATAGGATTGATTGATTGATTGATTTTTGGAGATGGGCTGTGTAACAGTTAACTGTTGTGTCAATTTGAATAAGAAACGGCTGGATGATTGGTTTACCACAGTTCTGAGCACATCAGAATGATGGACTTACTGAAGACAGAAGACCCATCCTGTGTGTGGGGGGCAGCAATCAACAGGCTTGTGGCCTGGATGGAATAAAAAGGCAAAAAAGAAGTGTTGCTTCTCCTTCTTTGGAGGACCTCCAGTCTTGGCCACTTCCATGGACATCCATCTCCAGGCTTCTGGCATAGACCCTTCAGTGTCCCAATTACATCTGTTTCTCTAGTGAATCCTGATACAGGCTACTTCTCTAGCTTCCTCATGTTGTACCTCATGTGTAACCAGCAGCACAAAATGCAACTTAAAAAGATGACTTTTTTCATTAACAGCCAGTGGTTCCTTCAAACATCCTCTGGCTTAGGTTATAAAAGGCCATCCCACCCCTCTTCTCTGCCCAGATGAGTGGACAGAACAGTCAGATGCTGGCATCAGGAAATCAAAGTCCAGTTTCATTCCCACAGGGAAGGGAAACCTGGTTCTTTTCATGTCTCTTGTCTCACTGTGTTCCCCCACCCCAGTGTTCCTTGCTATAAAAAACCCTAACACATCTGTACACAGTAAGGTGGTGGTTTACAGAAAATAGGCCCCTGCATCTCCTTGGAGCTTGCTTTTCTCTTTCTACAGTAATAAATGGGCTTCTTTGACTTGGTCAGAAGTTTGCAGAGGAACCTGAATGTGTGAACCTAAACGGCTGCTATCAGGAGCACGAATGACTCAAGAAGGAGTCAACCATCCCAGCCTTCATGGCTGAAACCCAGCTAAATCCATGTGTGGGTATTTCCTGGCTTGTGTTCTACCCCTTTTATAAACTGGAGTGCTTACGTGCTTCCCATGTAGGGGTGGAATTTGGCCAAATTACGAATAAACTAACTTTTCCATTTTTGTGGGCTCTTCTCATACTCTTGATTGTAAGCAGGTGAAGAATAACAGAGAGCTGGGGGCCCAGACTCAATCTGACCAAGCCCTTCCAGCTTCAGCAGGATCTGTCTTCTTAAGCAGAGCACAGGTTCTAGGACAGGAGAGAGAGCAAGTTCCTAGGGTGGGAGCGGTGCATAGGAAGAGTATCCCAGGGTGGGGACGAACACTGAAGTCCACCTTGCCCAGGTAAAGGCCAGGTGAAGAGCCAAAGACACAGGGTAGGGCCTAACCTTGAGCTTGATTGTTTTCTGTAAACTCTGTGCAGTTGCCAGCTCTGAAAAGAAGAGTCTAGAAACCATGGCAACCTAAATAGCAGTGTCTCTGTCAGATGGAATTTTCTAAATGCTAGTCCCCACAGACTGGGCAGAGACCTTTAGGGGACTGACCAATTGCGGGACTTGGGAAAGAAATTTAGAGATCCTAGGACAGGATTTGATACCTGAGGACCAAGAGGGTCATGTCAAAACTCACAGAAGTCACCTTGCCAAAGACAGGAAAGTCTGATTCTCAGAGGAGAATCAAAAATGGCTAAAATTGATTTAATTTGATCTGTGAATTGATTTAAATTGATCTGTGAATCTGTAATGATATTCAGTGAGGGCCTTCACTAGCCAATATTAGATGTAGCCAGGGCAGCAGCCACTCTGACATTTGTCAATTAAGGGAAAAATTTCAGCATTTATCCTCCCTTTTCTGTGCAATAGTCTCTCTCCAAAAACAAATAGATCTAATTGATGAGGAGAAGTAGCTTTGTAACAAAGATCTCTGGCTATTAAAAGAGGAAGAAATGGCATGTGATGGAATATATGATATAGGGGAAATGTGGGAAACAGGCAAGTTATAAGATAGCAAGAGAAAAAGCAGACAAATGACTTCAATAAATCAATGCCCCAAAATCAAAGACAATTGCAGGCATGTGGATATCACGTAAATGCATTCTGTGACCTCATTTACACAAAACCATCACATGACTATGGGTGTACACTGCTCTTGGCAGGTTACAGTGAAGTATTATTACTTTTGTTGTTCATATAATGGTATTCTTGTTAGGTTTTGAAAGTCCATATTTTTAATAATGGATTCTCAAATATTTAAGGACAAAGTGATGAAAGCTTGGGTTCTCATTAAAGTATTTCACCATCAAAATAACAAGAAGTGTGAGAATTTTTGCAAGTACTGAATTAGTTAATGGTTCTATTCTAAAATATTTCAATACTCTGGTATATGAGGGTTTTATCATTTTTTTTATCTTTGGTGTTGAATGCGTTTTTTCATAATAAACGTTACTGTAAGAGAAAAAGCATGAAATATACACATTTATAACTATAGGTAAGAATAAACTTAGTGCATTTTTGTTTTTGTTTTTGTTTTTTGGTACCTGGGAACGAACTCGGGTCCTTGCGCTTGTGAGGCAGGCGGTGGCACCACTGAGCTAAATCCCTGGCCCAACTTAGCGTATTTTGGAGCAAGGCAACTTGCTATTTAGAATTCCAACTAGGTTCCCCTCTCTCCTTTCTCTTCTCTCTCTCTCTCAATGTATGTATGTGTGTGTGTACATATATGTGTGTGTGTGTATGTGTGTGTATGTATATACTGTATATGTATGTTCATATATGTATACATCATATCTCAATAAATCCATATCTAACCATAACCATATGTGTTGGAATTACCAACTAAGGAACATGCATCATAATAGATACGTAAATTTGGCTCATCTCCCCCTGCACTGCAGCCTTGTTAGGATGCAGACAGTTCTCTGTTGTACTGCAAATGGGACCCTAATTGCATACAACCTTTCCTAGCATCAATAAACAGGATCACCTCTAGAGCATTTGGAAATGAAATGGGTGGTTAAAATGCAATAAGAAGGAAGCCCTGGCATATCAACTGTAGAGCCAGAAAATGACTACAGACTTTTAGAATAGAGTGTTAAGATGCCCTGTCACAAGAGACGAATCTGACCATTTGATGGAGGGTTGCTCTCCTCATTTCAGAGTGAGTTTTGCAAGGAGTAAGCATATTTCTTGAGGTGCATTCACAGATGGGTGAGTAAAATGCAGGCCACCTAGATGAAGCTGGAGTACCAATCACTGCTGACAGCCAGGCTTCAGGGTACACTCAGGGTGGCTGCACACACTGCTCAATGTTGCTGGACTCACAGTCAATCTTGAGACCACAGCTAGCCTGAACAGAACCAGCATCTCCCATCTCCTTCCAGAGGCAAAGAGCTAGATGATGTGCCTGTCATTAGGTCTGAGGTTTGGAATGCCATGGACATCCCTGGTCCCAGGAAGGCAGGTGGCTCCCAGTAATGAGTAGGATTAAACTCCACTGGGTAAATGGGAGATGCAGTCACCTTCAACTGGAATACAAAGGATTCCATGGGGGCTCTGGCCTGCCCTGACTGGGGCTGCAAATAGGTGTCTGGAGGTGCCTTGCAGAAGACGATGTCCAGCCTGCTTGCACAGCTCAAGGTCAGGGAAGGTCAGGGATGATTTTCTGAGTGCAGAATGAGTGGAAGCAATCAGGAGCAAGTCAGAGAGGGGTTTAATATGCAAAAGTGCAGGATGATGATTTGGAGATAAATAATTCAAGTCACACTCATGAGGCTAAGAGACCTGAGCCACAGGTTTCAAAGCACAGGAGGGCCATGGGGGTCAGTGTGTAACCCAGCCCCAACACTGCCAGAGAAAACCTAGAGCCATGGGAGCTGCCCAGTGAGAATCTGATGAGAACCAAGGAGGCATGCAGGGTTTTACAAGAGCTGTTCCCAGGACCCCAGCACTCCTCAGCATCAGCCCTTCTGTCTCTGCACCTATCCTCATGGCCCTACATGTTTACTTCATGTTTTCACTCTGTGTAGACCTTACACATGCTTCAGCTTTGGACACCCCGGAGGCTAAGATTCTTCTGGTTTATATTTATTTGCTCACTGTACCCAAAACAACAGTGCCTGTCTCAAGTAATCATAAGACACAAGTATTTCGGTTGGCCTAAAACCACGGTAACATATCTAAGAATAGGCACACACACTCAACAGAAACACAAAAAGCTTCTGGGATAGTAAGCAACAGAAGAGATAAATTTTTTCTTTGTATTCTTTGTATTATTTCCTTCTTCGACCCTTCTCTCTCAACATACAGTATACACACACAATTCGGGGAGAAAAGTGAAGGTATGCATATACCACTGTGCATTTCTACCAGCAGCACTGGCTTGATTAGAACATCTAAGTGCAACATTGTTCCTTTTATCCCTGGCTTTTATATTGGTGGCCTAGGGGAAGAAAAATAATTTTCATTTAGTTTTAAATGGATAGTTACCTGAAAGGGTTTCATGATTTAAAACTGAAGCAGATACTCAAAGCTATAGTTTCTTTTAAGATTTGGGACATGGATTTTACATTGATGATGTTTTACCAGTATTACCAAAAATGTGGACTATATTTTAGCAGAAGTGTTGATGCCCTGGCTGCTGAGCTGTGTGAGGACTCAGCACGAAGGCTTCAAGGTTCTTGTCCTTGTCTCTCCCACCTGTCCTCTCCCCAGCATGGGAGGGTGCCCATCTCCCTGCTGGTCTGTCACCCGATGAGTGGTCTGAGTCAGCTATACAAGGAAAGCTAAAAGCCCAATCTGGAGGGACAGACTTGAAAGTAGTAATTATATATTTTCAATTTGAAAATTGCTTGAGATGAGAGATTCAAAATCTATTTGGGGACACATAAATAATATACTTGTAATTGGCACATATTTTTACATCAGTCTTCCCATTTTAAATACTAGCATAACCAAGAAAAATGCTAACAAAATCAAAATGAGATCATATTTTTTGCACACATCTTGTCACTTTCTTTGCCTGATTCATGCAACACACCTCCACTGTAGTGTTTTCAAAACACTGAAGAGCTCTAATACCTCTACTGAAAAACTGATGTGTCGAGATTTCTCAATTGGAGCATTTGGTCCAGGTAAACTTGATGTGGCTATTGATGTGTTTCTGTTTGCCATCTTGGTACTTATTTTCTATTGTTAAATCTGTCTTTTGTTCCTTGCCATATTTTCTGTCTTCATTTGGATCAACTAGTACCAGCCCTCTACTGGCTTGTAGTAAACTTTATGCTTTTGTTATTTATTTATTTATTTATTTATTTGGGTGCCGGGGATCGAACTCAGATCCTTCCGCTTGCACAGCAGGTGGCAAAACCACTGAGCCAAATTCCCAGCCCTTAATGGTGAGTCTGGGTATATTTGCACACTATATTACACAAGAAACATACAGTGGCATACTTTTGACTTCCCTCTCATCCTCTGTCCTATTGTCATATGCTTTTTCCATGTAGGTTATAAACTCTACATAGATTGTTATTTTTCCTTTAAATAGTCAATTGTGCTTTGAATAAATTTAAAAGTGGGAACAAGTCCTTATGTTTACTTACACTGCAAGAGCTGAGCTCTGCACTTTTGTAGATAGCAGCTTTCATGTGGCAGAATTTTCCTTTAGCCTGAATTGTATTTCACTTCACTTCTAAAGGATATTTTCCCTGGACAGAAATTTTTTTAGTTGTTACTCTTACTTGCAAAGATGTTGTCTTGTTGTTTTGCAGTTTATATTGTCTCTGACGAGAAGTCCACATGCTGACCAATATTATCCTCATGTACTATCTTATTTTATATACTGTCCTCTATGTACTATCATAGCCTCTACCTATATCTATGTACTATCTTGTCTTAGCTGATTTAAAGGTTTTTAAATTATCTTTCATTTCAACAATTTGATTGTAATTTTCCTAGGTCTTCAGAACTGTGAAAAATGAATGTCTGTGCTTCAAGCTTCCCAATCTGTGGTATTCTGCTATGGCAGCCTCACCAAGACAGGAAGGAAAGGAGGGCTACTATCAAGGAGGCTGAATGATCCCCATGGTGGCGAGCACATGCAGTTCTGATCACCAGCATCTCTTGTGCAAGTGCCCAAGTGGAAGGAATTGGCACACAACTTTGCCACATCTCCATTACAAGGTCCTCCCTTCCCATGGCTTCCCATAGCTCTTAGATCTGTCAGCCCTGGATGATTTGTCCCCAACCTACCTCTCTAGATACATCTAACAACAGACTCTCATTTGTTTGTTCATTCGTTTGTGAAAGGGTCTCAATATGTAGCCCAGGCGGCCCTTCAATTTGGGATCTCCTGCCTCAGCCTCATGCATGTTAGGACTGCAGGCATCCACAACCATGCCTCTTTATTATTTAAACAGTAAAAGAAAAAACCACCACCAACAACAACAACAACAAAGACACATATGGGCCGGGGATTTAGCCCAGTGGTGCCGCCGCCTGCTTCGAAAGCACAAGGTCCCGAGTTCAATCCCCAGTAGCAAAACACCAAAAAACCAACCAACAAACAAAAAAATATAGAGTTCACTACATGCCTAAAGCTAAAACAAAGAAGATTGATGACTCTTGTGTAGAACTTATCTGCACAGGGACTTGGGCTTCCAAGGTAAGAGGAAGTGGCCTAATGGAAGCTTTTGGGAGGATATACACAGCCAACCAGGGTCATCTGGTGACCCAGAAGCCTCTCATGTATCAGCTCCCTCCAGTCATCTCTGACCAGTGTCACAACCCTCTGTCTTCTTCCTGTGGAAAGATTCCTCTTGCCCGTCTAATGTTCATCCCCAGGAATCATCCAAACCTGAAGCAAAAGTCCAGACTGCAGGCACTGGGGCTGCTTTCTCAGTGTGGGCCTCAAGGGGCCAGGACCCTCCCTGAAGCACTGATAGGCTTGATTCTTGAGGAGGATCTGAGAGAGCATAAGGACCCTGGACACTGCACGGCCAAATGGAAGGCATTATGTGCTTTCTGCACCTCTAGAGGAGTCTGCAGTCTGTCCTCTATTTTTTACAGACTCAGCACACTCTCCTTATTCTCCTCAGCCTCCCTCACCAGGTGCGGGTTCCCCAAAGAGCCACACATGCTCTAGTTTCATGCCATCGCAGGCTCTCCTGCTCCAAGTCAAGTCACTTACCCAACTCCTGCCATGCCTTCCTATTCCAGCACATCTAGCATTCGCCTAGATAAGTTCCCTCTGTCATTCTTAATCAGAGGAACTTTCCACTGCACATTGCACGACATCCGTACGTGGCACCGACTAACATTTGCAAATATGTTTTCTGTGAACGTGAGATTAATGGCTTCCCTCTCTTTCAGCCCCTCACTGCTCAAGGACAAGGCCCCTGCTGCATTCTCAGCCTCTGGCACAGTACTTGGCCCCTGTATCCACTGGGTGCTCAACATACTTCATCTAATGGACACATTAACAAAGGGCAATAGGACTCGAAGACATCATACACAAGAGGTTATCGCTGTGCTGTTCTCTTTAAACCTGGGCTTAATTTCTCCACACGAACCACATTGGAGGGGATATAGGGGATACCTTACTCCATCCAGGATGCTAGAATGAAATATCATAGTGTAGGTGGCTTATGGAAAATAAATTCATTTTTCACGGTTCTGGTGCCTGAGAAATCCAAGATCAAGGTGCTGGAGGACTTGGTGTCTGGTGAGTGTATACTCTTGGTTCATAGAAGCAGGCTTCCTTTTTTTTTTGGTACCAGGGATCAAACTCGGGTCCTTGCGCTTGCGCAGCAGGAGGCGAAACCACTGAGCTAAATCCCTGGCCCCAAAAGCAGGCTTCTGGCTGCATCCTCAAATGGGAGAAGCAGCAGGGGATCTTTCTGATGTC
This sequence comes from Heterocephalus glaber, assembly GCF_000247695.1. The sequence goes on along the minus strand of NW_004624896.1, from coordinate 1,556,209 downwards.
TGTTTTATGATCCACTAAGTCCTTCATAGACCCTGAAGGACACATTTTTCATGAACACCTTCTGAAAGCAAGTCTGTGTCTGTGACTCACATGAAATCCTGGAAGCCCTATGCTGCCTAAAGGCATGACTGGAACCATGAGGATAGGTTCAGAAGACCCTGTTTGCTCCCTCCTGGCCTTCTCCATCCTGTTCTCCTTCCACTCTACACTTTCCTGTTCTGTAGCTTCGAGTGTTGTCTTACATTTCCTCACACTTGCGACTTATGCCCTCCCATCCTCCCCAGAGAGCGCCCACTCCTCCAGTGGCAAGGGTGGCTTTCTGTTCTCTGGAACCAGCGAATGCCTCCTTTGCACAGGTGTGGCAGACATGGCACCATCCTACTGGCATGAGCATCCCGGACCTCTCTTGGCCTCGCCCCATGGGCTGGGAGCTCTCGAGGGCTGAGCAGTCTGCCTCTGTTTTCACTTCACTTGTGTTTGGTGGGCAAGGGATTGAGAGATGGAGAGGAACAGGGAGGATGGGAACACACATTTTCAAAAGAAAGCATGCAGAAAGTATGAACTCAGGGGACAAGGGAGGAGTGACAAAGGAGGTCAGGTTGCTGAAGCTGGAGAGGAAAACTCTTCAGACACAGAATTTTGTTGAAATATCTGAAGAGTTTTAAGGCGGAAAGCATTATAAGCACTAGAACCTGGACTGACACATGGAAACACGGAGAATCGTGAATGCAGAGTCCCGGTGACGCAGAGGCAGAGTGCTGTGGCGAGTGAGCACTCACCGGAGAGATCGCTGTGCTGGCTGAGGTGGGCCCAGGACAGCTCTCAGCACATAGCTGGGGCACCCAGCCCGGCGTATCAACTGCACAATGAAAGGCAGAGGACAGAAGGCACGGGAATGATAGACCTTTTGCAAAGGGGAGGGAACAACAGGGAGAGGGAGGGGGGGAGGGGATGAAAAAAGTAGAATGTGTTGTGTACGTGCACCAGCTACCCATGGGGACTGTGACCATTATACACCACTAACATGAACTAAGAAAAATAAAGAGACAAATAAAAAAGAAGCTGGATTCTCTTACCTGGCAGGTACCTTCCAACACCTAGAATCTGATTGTAGACAACCATATTATCAGTCATAAGGGACTATTATGAAGCCCTGCACCCCTGCCTTGTGTCAGACAAAAGGGAAAATAATGATCTACCAGAAGAAAATAAATTTCCCCTAATCCCTTACCTCAAGCAATATTAGTTTTTACTATGTCATATTCTGGACTCCAGTATTTTCAAGTGTTGTATTAAAAAAATTAAGAAGCACTTTTTCATTCTAGATGTCTTGGACAAGATGTGGAAGAACAGTTTGAAGAAAGTCATGACCTAAATTAATTACTGACTTGATTTTGGAGTGTGTTTCTAACCACTTCCCATTTGATATAAGAGATGTCACTTTCCATTCAGAGAAAGAAGCCCACGTACATACGTTACTATCAATTCCATCCTTTTTGTTTGTTTGTTTCTTTTTGGTACCAAGGATCGAACTTAGGACCTTGCGTTTGCAAGGCAGGCAACGGCACCACTGAGCTAAATCCCTGACCCCCGGCCTTTGTAAGGAGCTAATGAATTCATGAAGATTATGATGCTAAGACTCCCTTCACAAGAGTGGTCAATGTGACACTTGATATTTATGTTCAAAATGAAATTATTTTATCAATAAGATATTACCCCAAAAATGTCCAACATAAATCTAATCATGATGAAGGAATCAGGTTCCAGAATGTGAGATCATTCTATCAAATAACAGGTCTGAAATCTTCAAAAAATAAATGCATGAATCAAAAAGAAAGGTGCCAACCTAGAACAAAGCCATTAAAGATATATAATAAGTAAAATGTCAAGGTGTGAACTTTGATTCCTGGATCAAAGGAACATAGTTATAATAGACATTTCAAATACAATTGAGAAATTTTAGGCCGTAACTAAATGATAACATTGATGTTTTGGAATTCTGAGTAGGTAGGAAAATGTTTTCCCTCTTAGATACTGCATGTGAAATATTCTGGGCTGATACACTGTGCTAATCTGCAATTTATTTTCAGAAGATTACCAAAAGAGGTGTGTGTGTGTGTGTGTGTGTGTGTGTGTGTTTAGAGCAAGAGAGATGGTAAGCGTGTCAAAAACATAATTAATCTAGGTGAAGGGTTAATTGGTGTATATTCTACTATTCCTTCAGTTTTTCTTTACATTTGAAAATGTTCAAAATGGAAACTTATTTTGGAATATTGCCAAGGCAAACGGTTTGATTTTTTTCCTATGTTCACTGACAACAAAATTTGCTTGGGGACACAAATGTGGGTCCTTCTGATATTTCCTTTTTCCTATCCATCCAATAACTGAAGCAATGGGTAATCCACTCCTGAGGTGTTGTCAAGTGCCATGAGGAAAGCCACATGGAAAGGACCAGCCCATTCCCCATGGGCAGATCCTTGTGCAAGAGAGATATCCAGAAGCCTTCACAATCCTGCTGCGAACTGTCCTCCCCATGGACAGGGTGAGAGAAGCAAGGACCACTAACCCCTGTTCAGAGCAAGGTTTACCTTAAGACAGGTGGCAACACAAGCTTGGAAAATCTTGGGCAAAATTTGAGATGTCTGGAAAACTAAAACTCTTCAGTTTGGCTAGAGGATAGAAGAGAAGTGGGAGATGCAGAAGGGTAGGTGGATGTGGACTGTAGGCCAAAGAGCTCATGTTTAATTTCGGGGTCAGAGAGACTCTCTGAGGGTGAGGAGTGTGGTGTCTCAGAGAGTCCACTCGGCCAGTCTTGGCGAGCTGAGTTAACAGAGCCGAAAGGTGGCAAGGCTGACTCCAGAACCTGCTAAGATTGTAGGAAACCTCACAGCCTCCACATGGCCACAGGTGCACTTTCTCATCTCCCAAGCACAGCTGCAACCTCTTGGGCTGCTAAGAGGAATGGATAGGTTAAGAGGACTTGACAATTCTAAAAAGACCTGGGTGTGGTGCACACAGCTATAATCCCAGAACTCTATCTTAATAAAACAAAATTAAAGTAAAGTAAAAAGCACTGGTGATGTAGCTAAGATGGAGACTGCTTACCTAGCATGTGCAAGGCCCTGGTTTCAGCCCCGGGAGCACAAAACAACAAATCTACATCTTGGACTGAGTATGTAGCTCAGCAGTAGACCAAGTGTTTTGCATGCAGGAGTCACTTGGTTCAATCAGTAGCACCAAACAAAACAAGAAACCATCATTGCAACATTCTAGAAGATGGGGTGCAGGCACACTTCCAGCTTGTGGCTGAGAGTCGAGGGGACTCAGCAAGATGCAGGTCCCCATCAAAGAAGCATAAGTAAGGATAGCAAAGAACTGCTAGGCTGGAATCTGTACTGGAAGTAGATAAATGTTTATGCAACTCTTCAAGGAAATCATTTCCAGACCAGGATGGGAAAGAGAAGACATTTTTCAGACATTCAAGGTTTCCAAAAAATGGCCTGCATGTAACATTCCTCAGGAAGTCCCCAGAGAATGTTCCACCCAAAGAGAAAGACTGAGGCAGAGAACACCTGACCCAGGGAGCAGAGCCAACACAGGACAGGTGGGTGGGCCTCCTCAGTGACTACTGGTGGGGCCTCTGGGTCTGTAGCCACTGTGTGGGCAGCCCTGGGAGCAGGAGGAGGGAGAGTGCTGGAAGTCACTGCAAAGGGGGCACAAAGGTGCTCAGACCCATGGAGAGGATGTTATGGGTCTGCTGCCACAGCTGCCAATAGAACACTGTAGTGCAAGGGTGTCAAGCATTAATTAAAAAAAATTACCTTCTGGACAAACAGAATTTATCTCTCCCCTCTCTTAAATGTAAGCAAGTCACATTAGGCTATGGGATTCAGTAATTACACGATTACCTGACATTTTGTTAAGCAGGGACTACATATTTAACAACATTTTATTTTATAATTGGGGAGAGTGAGGGTAGGAGTACTTGGAGAAGGAGAGCGAATCATGTAAGAGAACTAAAGTCTAGGCTTCTCCAGCAGGCATCCGTGTGTGTCACTGTAACAGAGATAATTCAGAAGTTTACATATGTTGGGAAAGTGGAGGGAAAGAGCAGGAATTTGTGAGGGAGTGGAAAGCAGACTCAGGTTCTGGTAGGGTGGAGCACTAGGCAGCCCCAAAGTTTTAAAAATCGTTTAGTATTATACTTTTCTTTACATTATGAGAATTAAATTACTTTGATGAGGGGCTGGGGATTTAGCTCAGAGATTCCACCACTGCCTCGAAAGCACAAGGACCCGAGTTCCATCCCCGATACCAAAAAAAAAATTGCTTTGATGAACACGAGTCTTAGAATGACAAGGAGGAGAGGGGGAGAAGGAAGAGGGGAAGGAAGAAAAGGAAAAGGGGGAGGAAGAAGAAGAGGCAGAGGGCAAGAAGGAAAAGAATGAAAAATAAAAAGTCCCTGGCAGGTGTCATAAGCAAATTGGAAATTTTAAAGAAAAGCCTTGGGCGAGTTGAGGACTAGCACGACCTTCTATCTGAGGATGCATTCTGGTGCACTCTGTGCAGGAGGAATGTGTGGGTTATACGAATGATGCCATTCACCGCCACCTGCCTCGCAAGCACAAGGACCCGAGTTTGATCCCAGGTACAAAAGAAAGAAAGAAAGAAAGAAAGAAAGAAAGAAAGAAAGAAAGAAAGAAAGAAAGAAAGAAAGAAAGAAAGATGCCATTCAAACCAGAGAGAAATGATTAATATTCAGGGGTATTTCGTTAGATGAAAACATTAGGCTGCGCAATACTGTCATCTAACAAAAGAAGTTTCTATTCCCTCACAAGTTCCTGCTCTTTCCCTCCACATCCTAATACAGGAAAGCTTCTGGATTATTTATTTTATAAATGACATGGCTTATCAAGGACATAAAGGTTTGTTTTTTTCTTGTTCCCTCACATCTGACAAGAATGCCATTTATTTGTCATTAATTTTTAATTTCGATAAATCATTGTTTATTCTAACCTCTGGCTTATTATTTAAAAGGAAATTCAGCCCAGGTCCATTGTTGGTATAAAATAATATATCACACTCAGAAATCTAAAGGGAGTAACTACAAGTACCATAGTTCTCTTTTATTCTTGCTATAATCAGACAAAACGTTTAACATAAGAAAGTTGAAGCAATATTTCTCAAAATAATTTGAAAGCAAATGAAAATAAGGTTGGTGTGAACATGGAATAAAGGGAGAGCCTTATTAGGCCAACTTCTTTAGGGACTGTCGGGTACAGGGCTGGTTTGGGTACTGAGTAGTATGTGCTCAGCCTTGGTGGCAGGGTGAGAAGCCCACTGCTGCTTGGAGACTGTTCTCCATTCTGTGGTACCCTTACTTGGCATTTCATTTAGGGCTGCAGTCTATTTTCCTTCTGCTTCTCTGCCTGATACCATTTACCGCAAACAAAACATACCATTTTCCAAATGGGATTTTAAACCAGGTCTTCCTCTTCACGGCTATATTTCCCATTTCGCCTGTACCTTTGACTCTCTTGGCCTCTTGAAAATCTCACCTGACCCACCATGACAGAGAAATACCCAGAAAGCCAAAGGAGTCAAAGCCTGCTTGCTCGAAGGAGATGCTTAGTAAGTGCTTGTGACATGAACTCCTGTTTTATTCAGCAAAGGGCAGAAGGGATTCCATGCAGTGCAGGTGACCACACATGAAAGAAGCAGGTAATCTCATTTATATTTAGTAAGATTGCCCCATAGACAGGTAATCCGAGGGTCCATTATCAAACATAAGAAATTCTGATACTGCACACACATTCTTACATATTCTACCTTGTGTATTGTGATATTTCACTACAGCAGTAGTGATGATGGGCACATACACATTTCATGCCATAATATGCCTGCGTAGGAACTGTTGCTATTATAAAGCAGGTGATGTTGTATTATTATACAGGTAATATAGCAGGTAATGCTGTATTATTATGTGTGAGGAAATAGAAATGTAGTAAGTTATAGGACCTACCCAGGGGTATGGTTTGGATGTGATTTTTCCCCAAAGGTTCACATTTTGGGATCTTGGTTTTCAGTGTGATATGGTGCTGATGAAACCTGTACGGGGTGGACTCTAGTTAAGAGGTCTTTTGGTCTTCGGGGTCACTGCCTAGAAAGGAAATACTGGTGTCCTGGAGGGAGTTTTTGCAAGGGTGGGTGTTATAAAAGGCCGAGACTGGCCCCAACCAGCTCTCTCTGGCTTCCTGTTTTGAGATGTGATCCTTTCTCCTGCATATTTGATATTGAACCCACAACAGACCCTGTGACATGTTGTCTGGACTTGCCTCCAAAACAGTGAGTTCAGTAAACTTTGGTTCTTTATAAAGTTGGCCTGCCTCAGGTTATTTCATGATAGCAACAGAACTAATACAGAACAATATACCCAGTGTCACACAGGTAGAGTTGGCAAAACAAGATATGAATCCAGACCTGTCTGCCCACTGTCCAAGCTCAGGATTGGCATAAACATAAAAGTCAATACCACTAAATACATTCCAATGTTTTCTGGCTTCTAGAGGCCTCTTGTGTTCATTGAGTCCTGTTCATCTTTCACCTTCAAAGCTAGTAGCGGCAAGCTGAGTTCTTACAGAAGATCACTCCAACTCTCCTTCCTTTTTCGTATCTTCTCTGTGTCTTCTTGCATTTGGAAGGACCCGGTGATTATCCTACCTCAATACAGATATCTATGAACATCTCCCATCTTAGTTTAAGCACAACTTGAAAGCCCTCTTTGCCATATGAAATAAAATATTTATAAGTTTGGTGATTAGGAAATAAACCTCTTTTTAAGGAGGACTATTATTCTGATCATAATAACATGGCTTTGTACCCAGTAATAAAAATGAGACATTCATTTATATATAAAAGAATCTATATCAATTGCCAGAAAATTATGTTGAGTGGAAAAAGCAATTCCAAAAGACAGCATTCAGTGTGATCCCCTTTGAATAATATTCTGGAATGGACAAAATTACAGATAGAAAATACAGATTAGTAGCTGACATGAGTTAAGTAGGGAAGTGTGTGACCATACACAGGCAACCTGAGGGTTCCTGTGGCAGTGGGAACGGTATGTATCTTTCCTGTAATAGTGTCAATATCCTCATTATGGTATTTGTAAGATCTTACCATGGAGAAAAAGTGGAGAAAGGTACAGGTATATCTTGGGATTATTTCTTGCATATTGATCTATAATTATCTTTCAACAAAAATTGAACTAAAAAAATCCATCTCGAGAATTTTGGGAAAACCAGTTAAGAGTGTGTGATGTTTTGCAGGATTTCTTAATCATCACCTAAGTCCCACAAAAGTCACTGCTGAGGATTCAGCAGCATGGTCAAAACTCCACTTTTCTAGCATGCCTATTTCTTTTCCAGAAGACATCACTGTTGTACTACTGAAGATTTTCGCTTAAGGATTCAGAGGAATGGCCTGAGGTGGAAAAAATAAGTTGAAAAACCCAATACCTACGTCTGCACTCTGCAAGTAACAAGCTGTGTGTGATATTAACTGTAAAATGAGCAGGTGATCCACAAAATGCATTCTCATGAGCAAACATGAGTCACATGGAAAACAGCAGTGATTAGTAATGAAATCATTTTGGCTTAAGATCAGCCTACTTAATAGGCTCCTTTCAGTTTTTTAAGACTTGCTCCTAAAGTTGTGAGTAAATGGAAGAATAAATGAACCTGAATTGCATTTCCAAAATTATGTGACGGTGGAACCCAGCTACCCCACATCTATTTTTTTCTGGAAGCATTCTGGTAACTATTGTCTATGGAATTTTTGAAGAGATATAATATTGTTTTATAGTGTGCATACACTTTTACTTTTTAACTTTTAAAGTACTACTGGTGGTTATAAAACATTTATATAGTACACAAGCACAATAATAATCAAAATGTAGATACATATTTCCTACTCCCGCTCATCAGAAGAAAACTCGTTTTAACAGTTGAGCACAAATATGTTCACATCTTTTCTCTGAATTTAAAAATACATCACTTTTATAATCAGAACCCCCAAAAAATGCCGTAAAAAGGAAAGAAAGACAGTCTTTCCTAGGCCCACAAGAGACTGCAAAAGATGGTTGTATCAGATATGAACCCTTCAGGAAGGAGTAGTTATTGAGCTTCTATGATTACACTCATTTTACACATGTCAAATCCGAAAACTCAAAGAGATTAACTAACTTGCCCAGGATCACATAACAGTAATAAATGACCACTTAGGATATGTTAGAGTCTAAGTCAAGTGCTTAAAAACATCCCCTTTGGAACTTCTGCCAGCCCTATGAAGTATGCATGCTACTATCCTTTTCAAAGAAAAATAAAGCCAAACCATTCTTTTCTTTATTGAATTGACTTGAACAGTTGTCAAAAAAACAATTGGCTAACTAAGGAAGTCAGCATGGAGGTTCCTCACAAAACTAAAAATAGAGCTCCCATTTAATTCAGCCACACCAATCCTCAGAGAATTCCCTAAATAATGAAAGTCAGTGTACTACTGAGATCCTTGCATATGTATGTCTATTGTACTACAATTAATAACAGTTAAGCTATGGAGACACTCTAGGTACCTGTCAATCAACAGGTGAATGGATAAAGAAAATGTGATATATAATATATACATGGATATTATTCAGCCATAACAAAACATGACATCATGTCATTTGGAGGAAAATGGGGGTGTGAGGGCAATCTGGCTGTGACATCTGTCACCCCGTTGATCGGCAGGGTTGATCCAGCTGATCTGGCTGGCTGGGTGGGCATCCCTTTTCTCCTTCACCTCTCCACGGTATCCCTCCCGAATCAAAGAGGATGACCAACCCCAACAGACTAGGACCGTTTCCTTGGTCAAGGGTATAGAAGTAGCTGCGATCCCCTGCTAGGACCTCCAAACAAGGTCTCAAGGTCCATTTGGAGAAAAATGGATCAACCAAAGATCATCATGTTAGGATAAATACCACATTTTCTCCCATTTGTGCAATCAAACAAAAAAAGATGTGCAAAACAGTAAAAGGGAGTCTACTGCAGGAAGGATCAGGTGAAAGAAGACCGAAGGCAACAGGAGGGTAAGAGGGTGAAAATAATGAAAGCACATATGCATGTAGAAGTATGCCAAAACGAAACTCACTCTTCTGGATAACAAATATGCACTACTGAAATTTTCTTAATTAATTTTATTGGTAACATTTTAGGTATACAACATAATGACATTCATCAGTGGAAATTTGCACCTTTACATAGTCTCTCTTGGTTATTTTTTTCCCCCTTCCCCTGCCCTCCCTTCAACCCCTCCATCTCTCCATATTTACGAAGACTTTGTTTCC
>NW_004624896.1:1448987-1531169 GCF_000247695.1 Heterocephalus glaber | reverse complement strand
AAAATAGGAAGAAAAGGTCCAAAGGGGTAGGGGTAGTGGGAGGGGCAGGGGAAAGGAAAGAAGGGAACGGAAAAATGATGAGAAATGGGAAAAATGGAATCAAAGTCTTTGTAATTAGGGAAGGTTGGAGGGGGTGAAGGGAGGGCTAGGAATGGGGAAAAAATAAGAACCAAGATGCATCATGTACAGGTACAATTTCCAATGAGAAATGTAAATGTGCTGTATACCTAAAATGTACCAATAAAAAAATTTTGAAAAATAAAAACAAAATTTAAAAAGAAGATACCTTGTGTTTCTAATTTGTTGGACTTTAAAACAATGTAAGAATGCTTGGTTTTGTCAAATTCTTTTCTTGAATATAATGAGATAATAATGTGGTTTTTGTGTTTATTCTATGAATATGGAAGGTTACATAACATGTTTTATATATTGAGCCATTCTCACTTTGTTAAAATGAATCACGCTTGATCATTAGTAGTGTATAATTAATTTGAAATCTGCTGCATTCAAATTGCTACACTTTTATAGAGGATATGTGCACTGATAGTCAAAAGGTATGGGGTTAGGGTGGGGTTTCCCCTTGGCTGGCTTTGGAACCCACCCCAGGGGTTGGTACAGCACACTTCCAGCTGTGTCTGCGTGGGTCACAGAGATGTGCGGCCCTGAAATCTGTGTCTGGTACTTTGCACTTTCCTTCCTCTCTGGAATTCTTCTCCTGCTGTGTTTTCTAGTGCCTGTGAGCTAAGCACCCTTGTTCCACCACAAACTTCCTCCATGATGTTTCTACCTGGGAGTCAAAAGACAATGGGCTAAAACCATAAACCAAATTAAAGCTCTCTTCCTCTAACTTGTGAATGTTAAGTATCATGTCTAGCAATGAGAAAGCTGACTAATACAAAGGGGATGGATACTGATCTATAGTTTCTCTTTCTTTCACTGTCTTTGTTTAGTTTTGTTGTCAAGATAATACTGACATCTTGGAATGAGTTTGGAATACTACTCCCTTCTCCTCAATTTTTTGTAAGAGCTTCTCAATGAATGGTGTTTAATTCTTCTTTAAAGGTTAGGTAGAATTCACTAGTGAAACCATGTAGCTCTACATTTTCCTTTCTGGTATTCCCATTAGGTAGATATGCTTATGTACAGTTAACAGTATGTCACAGATCCCCAAGACTTTACTTTTCTTAATTTAAAACTCAGGCTGTATAATCTCAATTGCCCTATTTTTATAATGATTGATGCTTTTTTCTGCTAGTTAAAGCTGCTGTTGAGTGGTTTCAGTGAAATTTTCATTACAAATATGGCATTTTTCAACTTCAGAATTTTGCTTTTATTTTCTAAAATAAATTCTATCATCTTTTTGACATTATCTAGATCTTTATACAGGGTTTCCTTTAGTTTTTCTGAACAAATTCAAAGTAGCTTATTTAATGCCCAATACCTGGACTACCTCAGAAACCACTTTGATGACTTACTGTTTTTTCCTTGGATAGACTCTACTTTATCTTGGTCTTTTGTTTCTCTCATAATTTACAGCTCAACACAGGACATTTTAAATAAGATAATGTGCCAAATCTAGGAACCAGACTCGTTTTCTTTCCATGGTTTGTGTACCTCTTTCTTGCTTCTGTGTTTGCTGCTGTTTGTTTAATGGCTTCCCTGAACTAATTCCAAAAAGTTTATGTTCTTTGTTGTGACTGACCACTGACATATCTGCTGTACAGCTTTAGAAACTGGAAAGACTTCCTTAAATGTCAAGAAGTGATAGGTCCACAAAGCCTTTTCCACAGTGCTCTCAGGCCTGTTGGGGGAATAGTTCGTTAGAATACAGGTTACAACTCTGGTTTAGCTTTCAGTTTCTGCATAGGTAGAGATCCAAGGGCAGCCTGAGGTGAGAATGTGGGGCTATAGGTCATTTCATAGGTCATTTCTGGGCACATGAACAGCACTGAGCATTCTCAAACTCTTGTATTTTCTTTATCAATATTTACTTGTATTACATTAAAATTAAAAAATTTAAAAAGAAGATGGCTTATATTCCTAATTTGTTGGACTTTAAAAAATGTAAGAATGGCTGGTTTTGTCAAAAACATATGCCATATATGTAGCCTTTTATATTCCCAAGAATAAGCTTGATCTCTGCAAAGCCTCCTTATGGACCTCTCATTTGTCTGATTTTCCTTTAAACATTTTAGGAGCTTTCTTTGTTCTATCTTCTCTGTTTGATCTCAGGCAGGTGCTATGTTAACCAACAGTTTTCAACAAACACCATTGGAGTACAGGGTACTTGCACTGGCAAAGCCCTGATTTAAGTCAAACAAAGACGTGCACTGTGAATAGTAGCTTCCTAGGAACTATCCAGGGAACACATGGAAAAAAGACAGTTCCTCAAGAATCTTTAAATAATTCCAAACCCATTCTGCCTTCTCAAATAGCTACTGTTGATTTTCACCATGATTGGGGGGTGGTGGTGTTTTTTAAGGGTATCACAGTGCTAGAGAGGGAAAAATGAGAATAGAGCAGGTTAAAATGCCACAAACTTGGTGTACTTACCAAGATCGAGCCATTTTACTTGAATAAATGTTAGTCTCATTGTTGCAAAATTCTGGTTAACTTCCATATTTTTGAAAAATCTGAGTTGACAATTTTTGTCAGTATTCTCAATAATTTTATGAAGGAATATAATTTTGAAGGTCCTTATTTCACCATTTTTCCTTTAATCTTTTAGAGTTCTTAATATTCCAAAAGCCCTGTCATTGACACGTCTCCGGGTTGTGTTGAAAGAAAAGTGGCAAGTTACTGTGTTTTTTTAAAATGATTTTTCCTTCTTTAGTTATTTCTCTACATGATGAGTTCTATTTATCTTCATCACAATAAAGTTTAAGGATCAATATGTTTATAAATTAATTAAGAGGGAGATACATAAGCATCCATTTTTTTTTTTTTTTTTTTTTGTACCAGGGATCAAACTCGGGATCTTGCGCTTATGAGGCAGGCAGTGGCACCATTGAGCTAAATCCCCGGCCCTTTATTGATATTTTTTAAAGAAAAAAGCAAGAGGAAAAGAAACCATGCAAGAAACAGTTTAAGAAAGAAACAACTCAAGACACAGTGGCACGCATCTGTAATTCCAGATACTTGGGAAGCTAAGATGGGAGCATCACCAGTTCAAGTCCAGTTTGGACAATCTAGTGAGACCCTGTCTCAAATCAATAAAATAAAATAAAGGGGGTTGGGGAAGTAACTCAGCGGTAGAGCACTTGCTTAGCATGCATGAAGCCCTGAGATCAACCCACAGTACTGTAAAGGAATAAGAGAGAGGGAGAGGGTAGGAAGGAGGAAGGAGGAGGAGGAGGAGGAGTGGGGAGAGGGGAGGAGAGAGAGAAGAATCAATGCAGCCTAAGTTATCAAACTAAATTGTAATTTTAGATGCAGTTACTTTACAGTGAGTCACGTAACCTTTTATATTATTGTATGGTCACTTCCCCGAAGCATTCTTCAAGCATTAACACATCAGTCTTTTCTCAGGTCTATCAAAAAGATACACTCACAGCTTTTCACACCATTATCTGAAATGACGTTGTGAAATATGCTGTCACCAGAATGTACAATTTTCTCAGCCCTTATCTAAGAGCATGAAAAATTCTTTAGTACAATTCTCTTTTGATAAATAAAATGAATTTTAACCTGTGAGAATAACTGACAAATAGTCATGAGACTAATCTTGAAGGCATGGTTGAGGTGAAGGCTGTCTTGCTGTTTCTTCTTATGAAAACTAATTAACCTTGTACGTGACCATGAACTGATGAATGGCAATGAGAAGACACATGAGTTTGCAGGAAAGACTGACTTACCCAAAACACTAAGTATCTAATCATAGGAATCTGATTCTGATGGAAAAGTCACATACAACAGAAGCATCTGAGCTGTTCATGATGTGTCTCACATACAACAGAATGTTTATTAGAGGGAAAAAATGAGCAATAGTGCATCATCGAGAAATAAGGAAACGATATGGATTTTATGCAATGAACTCAAACATCTAGAAATTTCTTATGAAATTATAAATTGTGGAATACTGATCGTAAGTTCAAACTTAAAAAGACCTGAAATAGTTTTAAATTCAAGGAGGAAATGTGAAGACTTTTCTATTCACTCCAGTGAAGGTGGTGAAAATGCAGGCTCCATCAGACAGCACTGACTGTGTGGAAAACGCTTTTGAGACCTATGTTACAAACTGTTGGGGAGTACAAGAAGATTGATGATTCATCCCAATTCACCCTATAGTGGAAAAAGGACTAAATTTTAATTCCAAGAAAAAAGAGTTTGATGAGAAAGAACATACAATTAGAGTAGAGTGCTTAGCCCAAGAGTGGCCACCATTTACATGAACACACAAATGAAAACTCTTATTACATATTTACTCAATTGAGATGAGGTTAGGAGGAAGTGCTGCAATGGCCACAACTCACAATCATCAGCAACCATAACAGGAAGTCAGTCTGTGTTTAACACTGACCCCGGGGAGCAGAGTGGGCAGATTACTCTCAACTCCTGGGGTAAAAAATCAGAAAAAAACAGCTGAAAAGTGGTTGACTCTGGGAAACAGAAGGAAGGAAGAAGACATGCTCTTTTAATTTTTATGTGTTTAGAATATTTACAAAAGTGCAGGCATACCACATATAAAAATATTTTGACAAATGGCAGGCTATATGTATGGTTGTGGTCCTATAATATTGTATCACACAGTGACGTGGCATCTTAGTTTGTGTAAGCACACAACAAAACTGCCTAACACATTCCTCAGAATAATACATGACTAACATAAGAGTAGAAAGAACAAGTTATATGAATAGAAAAAATTCAACAACCGTAAAGATACTTGCAAAGTGCCATTGTACCATATTCTTTCATGACAGTAGGTGTGGAATTGCAGATCAATAAGCAGAAAGCAAAAAATTTATTTATCTCAAACAAAAATAAAAGCAACCGTGGCCCACCCATCACCATTAAAACAGGACTGAGAAACACAAGAAAAAGTCACATGAGCATGGGTTCATCTATCACTGAATATCTACCGTGCCTTAGAAGGAAAAACCAAAGGTGCCTGAGAAATAGCCACAAAGTCCTACAAACAGCAACAATGAGCTTCTCCCCACTCTGAGCAAGGAGAAAAAGTGCAGGTTCTGTGCTAGAAAATTGGTGGGATGAGGACTGCCCTCTGCATCATACTGCACAGATCCAGTCTATTAAGTTAGGCTTCATTGTTCAGAAAGGACGGTGCAGTGTTTAGAGGATCTAATATCAAGTGGATATGGATCTAGTTGTTAAACCAAAAGGGAAAATGAATAACTTTGTTTTTATGTAAGTGAAGTTTCAACACTTAAAATAAATGAAATGTTTCTTCAGCCACCTTGTTTTTCGGGTCAGAGGAACCACAAGCAAACACCATAGAGCAGTAATGTGGCCCTAGATTATCTTTCTACTATAACCTTTAGTCTAGTGCTCATCACCCTCAGCCCCTCTGGAATGTGATCTGGAGTTACATAAGCAAGAGAAACTTTGCTGCAATGTTTCAAACCATGAAAGCCGCAGTGACATCCCCTACCTCTGCCCCTGCTGCTTCATGCCATGTGCCTCTTACTCTTGAACTCATTTTGAACTTAGATTCTATTTGGAGACTTTTTCATTAACTGCTTTTCTTCATCATAATCTTACCATGCATTTCCTAAAGTTCTGCATTATTTTGCAGGGATGGATCACTCATAATGCACATGTCTAAAACTCATTAACAGCACGCAGCTAGCTACAGGAATGGATCCCTAGAGTTCTGGCCACGCAGGAGAAGCAAACGTCATTATTAATAGATGCTATGGAAGGGATGCTGCAGCCTGGGAAGCTGGAGTTCTGGGGCCAGGGATCAGAAAAGGCTTGCTGTGATACTGATCACTGAATCTTGAAGAACCCATGCATAGGCCACGCATGTTAAGATAACAGACAACCTTTCCCATAGGCAACTTTAGGCCTGCCAGGAACTGGAGAAATTAAGAGCAGAGCAGTGGAAGCAGAGGCTTGGTTCAGGGAACGGGGCTTCTTGCATGTCCTGGTAGAATGCTGAGTCTTTCAGAGAAGAGACAAGTAACAGTTGTTGTGCTGTCTTAGCAGTCTGCACATGAGCAGGTCTGAAGGGAGCAGCAGTGGATCCCCTCTAAGAGTCTCCAGAGAAACACCGAGGCTCTGTGCAGAGGTGCAGGAGTGCTTGCATGGGGGCTTGGGAGCCATGACTGTGACAGTCTGTGACCTACTGAGTGAGCTGGATCCTAAGGAACAGTCTAGGACCCATTAACATTTTCTACAGGAGGAAATAAATTAAGAATATTGTATCTAAGCGAGCATAATTGGAAATGCCGTTTAAATTTTTAAAGGATTTACAGCTGTTTCCCCTCATGAGATCGTGAGCCAGTTAAGCTGTGATCCTATAACGAGAGGTCGGGTGTGTGAACAGTTGTCTCTACAGTCCATGGCTGACCCTAACCCTTGAGCACGAGCAAATGGGCTCCCACGCGGTTAGCCAGGAGTAGGTGAAGCAAATGCAACACACGGATTAAGCTCAACCATGAGTTAAAAAGTTAAAAGCTACACTTTCTCTGAAACTGCTTTCAAGTGTGCTCAGTAACAGTTCATAGCTATTAGAACATGAAGTAAAACAAATTCTGAAAACCACTATTCTGAAGCTTATATATGTCGGTTTCACATCACATGCCAACCCATTTCCTATCACAGCCTCTTGGTCACTAATCTAAATGACTCCCTTTGAGGAAGTCATTCTAACAAAGATAACTCTGCACAGCCACAGAAAAGATGCAATTTTTAATCACTGTACGCATGTTTAATTCATGAACACAGCATCATTTTCCCAGTGTGCCTGTAGGCTATGGGGCAGACTATGACCTATGCCTCAGAACACCATGTGGCTGTAGACTCCCTGCTCCCTATGCCTACCAGTTCTTCATAACCTCCATGTAATGCAAAGGGAGGAACTGAAGCTTACTGAGCATCGACTCTGGGTACTAAACTGGACTTTCAGTCCTTCAGCAATTTGAACTCTCACAAGAAACCTAAAGTCCTGCTGAAATAAGATAACGTGTGCTTTGACACACGGGCCACCTGACTCATCAGGATGATCCCCTTGAATATCTAGACTAAGCACTGGACAGGTAGTACTACATTGTGTGTGCATATGTGTGTGTGTGTGTACTAAACAAATCAAGACAGCACAGAATTTCCCTTACTGCTTACCATGTGGTCACTCATGTTGTTTTCTCAATGCTATTCAATTATTCTTGTCTGTTAAGGTTAGTCCATATGTCACAGTGAGATAGACAAAATAAGTTCTGGTGCTCTCTTCTATATAGACTAACTACAGCTAATGATAATGTATTGTATATTTCAACAGAAAAGCTAGAAGAAAATACTTTTAACATTCTCACCACAAAATGCTAAAAATTTAAAGCAATGAATGTACTACTTAAGCTGACTCGATCATTGTATAAATGTAGACATATGCAAAATGTTACATTGTACCCAACATAAATGTATGCTATTATATGTTAATAGAAAAAATTGAAAAAGAACAGTTCTTAACTCATTGTTTATTTAGACGCAAACATACATAACATATAACAATTGATCTAAACTAGTGAAAGTTGCTATTATAGATAAAAGACATCTCTCCCTGTATAGAATGAATTATTATTCCTCTGAAACTAAAAACCCATTTTCTCTTTAGTATAACTCAGTTTTAGAATTAAAAGTTTTTAGAGGAGAGTAATGACCTTGCTATGGGTGGGGTCTGAAAGTCCCATATTATTCTTCGTAGTCATCACTGTTCTCATCACACTTTGAAAGTCAACTTGCAAGTGGGGAACTTTATTAATATACCTCTGAAAATGTGTATCTTTTTAACAATGGTTTTAGAAGTGCAAAACAAGCCTCAGAGGTAATCTCTAGCTTCTCAAAAGTTTTGATTTTTTTTAGAGAAATCGCTCTTTCACCATGGACATAATCTTTGGAAAGAGGGTTGGCATGCACAACGCCAATGATGAGTGCGGTCACACTTCCATGGAGGATGCGGTCAATATGAGCAGCAGAAGTCCTAGGGGGAGAGGCACGAGAGGCCTTCAAAATCAAGACAGTGTGCACCATGATCAGTCTGAGGAGGACACTGTGTACCTTCAGGGGCAGGAAGTGAAAAGAGAAGCCAGCCATGAGTGGTTCTGACAGAGCCAGAACCTCATGTGGCCATCAGGGACCTTGACAGCGGGGTGAAGAGTGGGCCCCTGGGCAGGTATCTGGGTGTCACTTTGCAGTTTGCCAGGAGCACAGCATCGGAGCTACGGAGGTTAACCTTGAACTGCCAGCTAGTCACTGGTGACCCCGACCACGAAAGGGTGCTTTGGGGCATTCCCCTGGCATAGAACTGGAGATGGGAAAGATCTTTTCAATATGGTGAGAAAAAGTGGTGCATTTCAAAG
Organism: Heterocephalus glaber; assembly: GCF_000247695.1. The sequence goes on along the minus strand of NW_004624896.1, from coordinate 1,522,635 downwards.
ACAAAGGATTTTTTTCGGGCTCTTGAACAAATTCTTTATGTGGCATCTACTATCTACTCTCTAAGTAGATGTTCAGATTAATGCCACTCATTTTCAACCCTGGTCTCAGTCCAATCATCATGTTGACAGCCAGGGGCATTTCCTAACCCTTGCAATGCCCTAAAGAATAAATAGATGTCTAGGACAAGCTCAGAGAGATTAGGCTGGTTTTTCCTTAGGAAGTGACTGGTAATCACTAAAGTACAGTATTTCATTATGGGGACACCTAAAGAATCAGAAACAGGTGGTGCTGTATAATAACCTCCTTGGTTCATGAGTAAAGAAGCCTTGGTGTTATAAGAAGAGCCTAGATGTTTACATCAACAAAAACATTTCACATGTTCAAGTTAACAGCTGATTGTATTTGCAGCTTGTGACAATTTGCTATCTGCTTTTGCAAGTGGCCAATTACTTAATCAAGAAAAAATCCTGAGAAATTGTCTGATCAACAAAAATTCATTGCCATAATAATTAATATAGAAAGCTCTCCCTACGAAAGTTAGTATTTTGATTTGAGAAAGCAGACTATATATTTGTAAGCAAAGCAAATAGCCTTTGCCAATCTGAAAATGTTTTGTTAGAGAAGGGATAAGTAGAGGGAAAAATGAAATGGGAAATTCTCACCTTAGAATTAGGGCAGAAATAACCTCTGTGAGTGGCTACAGGAAATGACCCTGTGACTCAAAAATGTGAGTGCAGAGGCTGAAAGTGTAGCTTAGAGGTAGAGCACTTGCCTACAATTCAAAGAAGCCCTGGGTTCAATCCCCAGAACCACAGAAAAATAAATGGGGGTGAATCGTAAAAGGAGACTCCTGAATAATACATGGTTGACTTTATGTTAAGATCAAAGCATGGCCATATTCATTTTTATGTTCTTTCTAATTTGAGAAAAAACCTCTTAACAATGGGATAAAACTAGAAAATCAAAAAAGAAACAAAACAGAAAAATTCACAACAATATGGAAATTAAACAGCATACTTTTAAATTAACCACCAATGGATCAAAGAAAAAAATTAGAAAATGTGTTGAGACACATAAAAGTGAAAATATCGCATACAAAATACTATGGAACATAGAGAAAGCAGCAGTAAGAAGGAAATTTAGAACTGTAAATAAATTAAGAAGAAGAAAAATAAGTCAACAACCTAAGTTTACATTTAAGTAAATGGAAAAACAAGCTAAACCTAAACAAGCAAATGGAAAGCGATAATGAAGATGGGTGCAGAGATAAATAGAATAAAAATTTTTTAAAGAAGAAAACACCAAGAATTAGTTCTCTGAAAAGAGCAATCAAATCAATTAATTTTTACTGAGATTGATTTAAAAATACAAATAACTAAAACTGGAAGTGAAAAAGGAAACATTAAAATCTGTTTTACTGAAATGAAAATGTATAAGCAAGCACTATGAAAAACTGCTCAGCAGCAAACTGGATAACCTAAATGAAACAGAAAAGTTCCTGGAAATACCCAAACTTTCAAGGCTGAATCAGGAAAGCATAGAAGAACCTGACGACCTATTACTACTAGGGAGACTGCATTGTAATCAAAACCTTCAAAACAAAAGTCCAGCTCCAGATGCTTCACTGGAAAATTCTACCAAACCATGTAAAGAAGAATTAATACCAATCTTTTTCAGAATCTCCAAAATACCAAAGAGGGAGAAATACTTCCAAACTCATTATATTTGGCCAGGATTATTCTGATACCAAAAACGAGAGAAAGACACTACAAAAAAAGAAAACTACAGAGCAATATCCTGTATGCATATTGATGCAAAAATCCTTAAGGAAATACCAATCAAACAGAATTCAATGATACATTAGGAGGATTACAGATCATAACCAAATGGGATTTATTCTTAGAAAGTTAGGAGCAATCAACACACAAAATTCAATCAATGTAATACAACACATATCAAAATGAAGGGGAAAAACTGTCACATGAATGTTTCAATTAATAGAGAAAAGGCATCTGACACCATTCAACACTTCATGACAAAAACACTTAACAACTAGGAATGAAGATGACTGCTTCAAATGAAAAATCCCACAGCTAATATCATAACAGTGAATAACAAAGATTTCCTCTTAAATCATTAACAAGACAAAGATGCCTACTTCACTGCTTCTGTTCATGGCAGTGCTAGGATTTCTAGCCAAATTAATTATTAAGGAAAAAACTCAAAAGGGATACAAAGGAAAATGCAAAACAAAACTACAATAGAATTCCAACTCATCCCACTCAGAATGACTATCATCAAGAAGAGAAGAAAAAAAAAGAAAACAATAAATGCTGGCAAGGAGCAAGGGGGGAAGAGGAACCCTTCCCCAGAGCTGGGGGGAATTAGTGTAGCCATTATGTATAATTAGTATAGCCACTGTAGAAATCAGTATGCAGATTTCTCACAAAACTAATAGAACTCCCACTTTATTCAGCTAACCCACTCCTTGACATATACCCAAACCAATTAAAGTCAGCGTACTACATAGGTAACTGCTTACTCATGTGTACTGTGGCAAAATTCACGATAACCAAAATATGGAACCAGCCTAAATGCCCAACAACAGATGAATGGAGAAAAAGTGTTAAATAAACATAATGGAATGTTATTCAGCCACGAGGAAGAACACATTTCTGTCATTTGCAAGAAAATGGATGGATCTGAAGACCACAGGAATGAGTGAAATTAGCCAGATTCAGAAGGACAAATATCGCATGTTTTCATTAATATATAGAATCTAAAAAAGTTGACAGGAAAGTAGAAGGCAAATTTGTTAGACAAAAGGCAGGAAATGAGGACAGGGTGTAGAAGTGGGTAATGAGAAGGATGGGTATGAGCCACACATGTTATACGCATTGAATCCCCCAAATGAAATTAGGGGAGAGGGCAGGACAAGTGAATGATGGAGCACTTCAGTGGAAAAGATCAAAACATATCTTGTGCATGTACAATTCTGCCAAAACGAAACGAACCGACCTGCATAACCAATAAAAGGGTGAATAAAAAGTGAATCACTTTTTTAAAGTGCATAAACTGGAAAGAATAAAATTCTCTCTCTTCACAGATAACATGCACTTACATTTAAAATGCTCTAAACGTTACAAACACACAATGAGAACTAACGAATTCAGTATGAGCTAAACCTATTAAAAGAAAACACAGGGAGAAGCTTCACGACATTAGACGTGGCAATAGTTTCTGGAATATGACAACACAGAATAGGCAGCAACAAAAGAAAAGACACATAAATTGTACTACAGCAAAATTAAAAAGTTTTCTGCATCAAAATATGTTATTAAGTCAGGTGTTGTGGGACATACCTGTAATCCCAGCACTCTGGGATGCCAAGGCAAGAGGACTGCAAACCTGACTTCAGCCAGAGCAACTTAGCAAGATCCTGCCTCAATATTAAATAAATAAATAAATGGGGAGGCTAGAAATGTAGCTAAGTGTGAAGGTCCTGGGATCAATCTCTAATACCACATACACACACACACACACACACAAACACACACACACACACAGGACACTATTAGAATGAAAGGGCAACCTACAGAGTAGGAGAAAATATTTATAAGTCACAACATCACATATTGATAATAAATTAACGTCCAAAATATTTAAAAACTACAACTGATCACCTACAAAAATATAGCAGGCAAAAGACCTGAAACGTTATTTCTTCAAATGGTCAGTAAGTATATGTACAGTTGCTCAATATTGCTAATTCTAAAGGTAATAGAATCAAAGCCCAATTAGTCGCCACTTTGTATCCATTAGGATACCTATTATGAAGAAAAAAACTGAGTATTGGCAAAATGTGGAGAAACTGGAACCTTTTCAGACTGCTGGTAGGAATGTAAAATGCCAGAGGTGCTATAGAAAACAGAATGGAGGTTTCTCAAAAATTTAAAAATCAAATGATCATATGATTCATCAGTTCCACCTAAAAGAAATAAAAGCAAGCAGGGACTCAGACAGATATCTAAGCCCTTGTGTTAATGAGCAGATTATTCACAAGAACAACAGGTAGATGCAACTCAAGTGTCCACGGACAAAAGAATGGGCAGAGGAAGTGTGGTGCAGACATTCTGTGGCATCACATTTATTCTATACAGAGAGGGAACTTCCAGTCCCTGGGACAACATGGGTGAACCTTGAAGATGTTACGCTGAGTAAAACAGCCAGTTACAGAAAGGCAAATACTGTTCTGTGTGACTCCGCTGGGCTGCAAATTCACAGAATCTGCCATTTCTGACACCTCCCCACATACCCTGCATTGGGAAACAGGCCTGGGTCCATGTCAGATGTCAGGGCCAGTGATGCCACACACCTACCCAGCTGTCCAGCTGCCCAGGGTGTCCCTTGCCCACATAAGTCCATCCATAGGGCCTGTCTGGGCTGCACGCATTTCCCTCCGGGGTCCACACTGCCTGGAACACCACCAGCTTGCAGGTTGCTTCCCAGCACATGGGACAAGTGAGCACTGACGAGCAGACACCTGAAAATTACCTGCACAGGTGACCTCCATTTTGGTTTGAACAGTCCACTGGCCCCACCAACAATGTGAATCCAGGAAAAACAGCCCCACCATGTACTGAGAGGAGAGAGCTCCGACAATGTTTTATCAGGGTCCTCCACTTACGTGACGTGTGGCTTCCTTCCTTCTCTCCAGGAAACACACTCCTGTCTAGGGGAGGCAGCCAAAAGCTGTCAAGCCCTGGTTTCAAGCTCAGAGCTCTGGTGCTTCTGTAGGATGCTGAGCAGTCTCCCCAGGTCCCAGGTGCAGCCCGTCTGCCTTGGGACACTCAGAGCTAAACACATCAATCCCCTGCCTTGTGTCCTTGACATGGGCAACTAGTTAACTCAGGAAGATGGTGGTGACTGGTGCTGCTAATTCTAGGAAGGTCTGTTGCTTTCCGATGGGGGTGGGGGTCCCCAGTCCAGTGCTGCATGGGTCTTGTTTGTCCATGATCTGACTTGATCCTTCTGAATGGAGCACCACAGAATACTATCCCTGGGGGCGGAGCAGATTTCTTAGTGCTCTCCCTGTGTGGAGAAGTTTCACAGGTCACTTTAAGAAGCTTGTGAGTGGGTCTGCGTGCTCCCCAGCAGTGTGAGTCTCTGGAATCCAGGAGCTTCCGCAGTGTAATGGAATTAGGATGCACCCACAGCCCCTCCACAGCACTTTTCCCAGACTGGCTCAGTGTCTTCTGTTTTATTGCCTCCTCTCCCCTACACGTCCAGCTTTCTCCCCTCCTGCCCTCTTTCAGATTTAGTGTGGGGATTTGGCCTCTCAGACTCCAGTGGGAAGACCACAGCTGTGGCTCTTTTGGGCTAGAAAGATTCACTGGGTCCCAGCTTTGAGGGCAAGTGCAAAGGCTACACCTTGATATGGTGCTTGCCTCTGGTCTGCTTTACTCTACCTTTTTGATGAAAACATTTCTCAATGTTATCTTGTAGAGTTTAAATCTGAAAAGTAATTGCTTTTGCCTGCATTTTAAGCTCTTCAACTTTGGACTCCTTATATTTTTATTTACAAACAACTATTTGATTTGTTTTGAAGTAAAGAGCATTTAATTTTATGATATAACAGCATAAACCATTTCTTTTCTCCTCTTCTTCATCATCTTTCTCCTCTTGCTATTGCTTAAAAAAATAAATATTTCTCACTGGAGGGTGGGAGCCCAAGATCAAGGTGCCAGCAAACCTGCTGTCTGGGAGGGAGCACATCCTAGTTTGCATATGGCCAGCAACTTGTCTCCTCACATGGTAGAGAACAGAGAAGAAGAAACAAGTTATCTGTTTCCCACTTCTAGTTTTTTGGTTGTTTGTTTTGGTACCAGGAATCAAACTCACCCTCTTCCAGTTTTCAAAAATTGAAATTACAATAAATTTACCATCCAAAGTTTCCATGCCTCCAAGTAATGCTATCAAACTCAGAGCCCATCAGTGGATGAATCCACAGGTGAAATCAGAGCCCGCAAGATCCAATCACTTTCCAAAGGCCCCACCTCTGACCACAAGCTCCTTGGGGGAACATTTTAGATGAACCTATAACACTGTACATGCATCACTATTACCTATCTCTAAAGCCTTTTCATTTTTTCCAAACTGAAACCCTGTACCATTAAGCATTAACATTCCTTCTTCCCCAGCCCCTTCAAACAACCATTCTGCTCTTTATGAATTTGACTACTCTAGATTTCTCATATCAATGCAAGCAGTGTTTGTTTTTCTTTTAATTCCCTGTTAGCACCAGTCAATACTAAGAAACATAGACTAAGAATATGTCTTCCAATCTTTCTCCTGACCATGAGGTCTATAGATATTTGATCTGCCTTCCAAGTTATCACCCATCAAAACTGAATCAGCCATCACTGTACACTCAGGCCACTGTGTCCTAAGACTCCCTGACCATTCACTGTCAGCCCCAAAAGAAATGTATATTTAAGCTTTTGTCTATTATGTCATCTACTCCTAGTGCCAATTTCTGAATACAGCATAATGGGCTGGGTTAGACTATAGCAAAGAAAACCCACAGTTTCAGTGACCTCAATCAATCAATGCTGTTTCAGCATGCATCTATGTAATCCATAGCAGGTGGCGAAGTCTCAACACTGCTATTCTTACTATAGATTTGTTCCACTGTGGGGAGAAGACTCACCGTGGAGAGGACAAGATGGCTTAAAAAGGCTTCATGAGCCATTCAATGCTGGGGCTCACAGGTGACTCTCATCATTTCTACGGAAAGCCAGGACCTCCTCTAAGCAAGTGGCCACACACAGCCAGAATCCAACCACAGTCAGGAAGTGCAATCCTAAGTGGTCAGAAATTGGAGACCTGGGAGCACTCTGACTAAATGGATTTTTAAGTTAAATGTTAAGAGGGATTCACCAACTCAGACAAGACCTGGTTGGGAATTTCATTTCTGTCTATATGTTAATAATTGCTAAATTACGTAGCCTCTCTGTCCTAGTTTTCTCATCTGTAAATTGAATAATAATTTATCTCTAGGATATTTATGCCAATCTTGTATATATCCAGTAAATTAAATATGAACTAACAAGCTTTGTTCTCTTAATTTCCTCTTCATTGGTCCTATGCCGAGCTGCTGGTTGCTGTATCTACGTGATTGTATCCCAATGGATTTGTCCTACAAGGAGTTCCATTTAATTCCACTATAATCATTCTCTAATCATAACTTCTGCATGTACATGGTGGTTCTTTCTTTTACAGTAACATGCCATTTTGGAGCTCCTAAAATATGTAGTAATAAGTACTACTACCCTCATTCTGTGAAGGACCATTCAACTAGAATGCAGAATTTGATGCTGCCATTTGGTGCCTATGGTGGGCCTTAGCTGGGCCACAGCACCTGGCCCAGCCTTGCAGTCAGTGGAACCTCTTGCAATGTGGTGACAGCTACTGTCACCAAATTTTAGAGACAAAATTTCCTTCTCAGGAACACAGTACTCCAGCTAACAATGCTATTTTTTCATCTATCTTTGAATTTCCTTTTATTGTCCAACAATGGTTTAAAACTGACTGGCAAATTTCATTCAGCTCTTTTTATTCCACTAAAACTTTGCTTTGGTATACCATCATATTGAATCTCACTGGGATGACAAACGTAACATAATCAAAAGAAGTGTTTTTGGAAATGCAACTGGTTGCTGTCATTAAATGCCAATATTTAATGAACATTTGTGGAAAATAAACCCACACTGAGCAGTAAGAAAGCATGAAGAATATTACTAGAATGAAATGAGGGTTTTTTAAGAAAGGAATTACTATATTTAGAATGAAACTGTAATTAGAAAGCATCAAACAGGTAGTCTCAACAGCACTGCTTACAAAGAAAGAAAAGGTAGGGCAACTTTTGATTACTATATTTTTTCATAGGAATCAGAACGGCTCTGCCAGGGTAAGGGAGAGAAACCCCAGTCATCTCTGTCCAAGCACGGAGCTGGTGCTGTGAGCTAAGTTCACTTGGCCCCTAACTGTTCCTACCAGAGTTTTCCTGGTGCCTTCTCTGTACCAGAGCTGTTAACCAAAACACCCAGGGACTTAGTCACACACCTGAAGACACCGGTATTAACCTCATCATAGTTCTGAGAATGGTTTTCTTTAATGAGAGAGAAAAGTGCATGATAATTAATCAAGGATGACAAGACTTCAGCCAAGACACTGGTTAAGGCTCTGTTGTGAAAAAGGCCTCATTTCTCTTCTCCCTCCATTCCCCTGATCATATCATGCAGCAAGGGCATTGGTCTTGTTGCGTGCGAAAATGATTTTGCTCCAGATCTTGAAAGACGGGGCAGTCTGGCCATGTGCAGCCTTGACTCAGAGCCAGAAAACAGGGATACTGGCTTTCAGTCCAGTCCACTCTAATTCTAACCTCCCTTTCCTCAGTGTAAAAGGTGACTGTACCGAGCCCTCACAGAGTTGCTGCAAGGATCCCTGGAAAAAAGGCTCTGACAAACTAGACATAGTGAAGTAAATGTGATTTCTTACCATAGTTGTTTCAATGATCCCATTTTGTAAGTTTTTTAAACATGAAAACTATGGCTTTACAGCACCCAAAAGTGTGGATAAGCATCTTAGTAGAAACCACTAGACTTCGTGATTTATTCCAAAGCTCAAAAAAGATACAAACACAGAGCATTCCACTATGGTCTTACGTGAGTTAAACTGTGGAGGGTTAGCTTCCTCACTGACACTCTCTAAATATCTCAGATACCCCACTCATACCAGTCTGGATTTTGATTCATTCCAATAAAAATATGGTTCCTAAGGAGGTCTATGCCAGTCAACAGAGAAGGCTCTGGCCAAGTCGTGTTCGACAAATGTCTGGTGAATGAATGAATGGATGGCTGAAAGGTCAAAGAACACCTTCCCTAACTCCTTCAGTGACTCAGGGACCTCAGTCATTCCATAGTGTCCCCAGTGCATTAGCCTTTTCTTTCTGTAATAGAATGCTTGAGATAATCAACTGTAAAACCAGAAAGTTTTACTTTGGCTCACAGATGCATGGGTTTTAGTCCCTGGCCAGTTGGTCCTATTGCTTTTGGGCCTGTGATGAAGTAACACACAATGGTGAAAGCAAGTGGCGGAGGAAGCTGCTCACTGAATGCCAGCCGGAAGTGAAGAGAAGAAGGATGGGCTGGGTCCCACTCTCCCTTATAAGGAGGCACCTCCAATGACCCAATTCCCTCCCGCTAGGCCACTTCATCACTTCCCAGTATGGCCACAGACAGAACCTCCAACACAGGGGCCTTTGGGGGACACAACAGCCCAATTAAAATACTTGGCTTCTTCTTCTGCCTACACTGACTCCACTGAATCCTGTGATACGCAGCTGCTGCTTAACAGTCACCTTTTACCACCAAGGCCTATTGCTTTCACCTGGGCAGTCATTCATGCAGAACAATTGTGTCCCAGCCACAGGCTGGCTGTGCCTCCACACTGGAAGAGAGGGGATTCCCTGAAATGATATTGCTTTTGTTTTCTTTCTCTATTGCTTTTATTTTCTTTAAAGACTAAATACAAAGTAGGGTCAGATAGATAAATTCTACACATTGAATAGTTTATAGTGTACTGGTTAACAGTACAAATGCTGGGTTTGAACCCACTTCTACCTATGGAACCTTGAGTAAGTCACATTACCTACCTGTGCTTCAATTTCTTCACCCGTTGAAGATGATGATAATAAATATTTTATTGCAACTGTTTTTCTTATAGGCATACTGAGCACTACATATGAAGCACTTACTACAGTGTCTGGCACATTAGTATTTGTACTATATCATGTATCTAGAGCAGATCTTGTAGTCTACATATTTTAAAGTTACAGGTAATACTGGAGGGGACCCTAACTACCTCAGTTCAGGTACTGGCTAAATTATTTCCTAGCTTTGAGACCATGGGCAAGTTGTACAACTTTCCAATATATAAACTTAGAATGGTAGGCGGCCCTGTGTTTGTCAGGCGCTCACAGCTCCTGTGTTGGTGGCTATAGGCTTTGCCCTCACTGTTAGTCATATGAGCTGCAACCCTAGGTGTTCTTAGTAGTTATGCCTATGGCTGTTGAAGAACTGACTTGGTATCATCTGCTTAAAGGGAAATTAGAAATGATGTAATCAGGACAGGTATCACCAAAGACACGCTGAGCCAGACTTTATAATTCTGACTCTGAAGCTGAGAAACAAGTCTAAGCACTCTCCATGGGGAAAACCATCCGTAGTCTATGAACAGCTATTCCAAAGCCATCAGGAACATCTCATTTCAGATTCAAAGATGAAACTGAAATGCAGGTTCCATTTTGTAGTTAAGAAAGTTAACCAGCCCTCAGAATAAGCAGACATTAGATTTCTTATATAGTTATTAGCATGAAGTTAAAGTTTGCATTGTACTGGGACTATATAACGTGGTATGAATGCCACCCTCTTGTTGCCTAAAAGAATTTTGCTATCTGAAGGTCATAAATAAAGTGAAAATGTACTATAAAATTAAGTGACATTTTCCCCCCAAGGCAGCACTCTCTGAATCTGACTAGTGAAGACATCAAATTACTTACTGTGTTATTTAAAGTCAACCAAGCTTGACATAAGCTTGAGGAAAAAAAAGCACTTTTAAAAAGAAGCAGAGCTTTCCACAAAGACTGAGATACTGACAACAGGTGAAGTTGCATTTTTATGGCAATGAAGCTAAAAGCTCATGCTACCTTGGACCAAAGTCAATATCCATTTATATGATATGAGACACATACAAAGAAGCTTGAGACTTTAAGGAATTTCCTAGATTTAATTTACTTGAATATTTTCCTTCAGAAGTGGGACTTAGCCAAACTAGTATGAGCTGGTAATGATAACCAGCAGCCTGGACACAGGGAACTCAGTATAAGAACGCCAATTAACACACACCAGGCCTGTGGATAGTTAGGTCTTGTTTTCCAGTGGCCAAAGATAAAATATCACAATATTTCCTACACAATTGTTGGCAAAAATGATGCCCAGAATCCTACAAGCACTGAGGACAGAGAGTGAGAATGGGAATTTCTAAGGAAAAGAAAAGCAGCATCTCACATTTAGATCAGAAGTTATAAAACTCATATGCTAAAGACGGCAGTACACATAATTCAAACACTTAAATATAGGAAAAACAACTGTGCATACAGGACAACTGGCAACATACAACAACAAGGACTATGAAGAAATGAGGCGCAAGTGACCCATTCAAAGGTTGTAGCTATTTCTCAGCTCATACTGATATTTGTCACATCAACAAAACCTATTAGAATGCCTTCTTATGGAGACGGGTATTTTTAATAACATCTCCTAATATTTAAATGGTAGGAATGAATTCAAGTGTTCAATCACTGTGTGTCACAGGTAGACTAAAGGAAGCCCTCCATCCTCTAGGATACCATCTTCTGGTATTACAGACCTATATCCTTCTCAAGTATGAACAAAACCAATCTGTGGGTTGCTTCTAATCAGTAAAATATGACACAGTGATGGATGTCACTCTCATGATTCCATTCCAGTCCATAAGATTCTGCCTTACCAATAGATATGCTCTAGTGACTCTCCAGGACAAGGAACTTTAGGGTTCTCTAGGGATTAGGGTACCTCTGGGAGGTATGGGCAGTCTCTGACTGACTTGCAGCAAGAAGCCAAGAGTCTCAGTCAGGAAACCATGAGGCTAGGGATTCTGTCAATAAACTGAGTGATTTTAGAATCATACTCTGCTAGAGTTGAGCTTCCAGATGAGAGCACAGCTCAGCTACACGTTTAGAGGAGCCTCATCAGACCCTAAGAAGAGTAGCACTTAGCAAACATCAGCCCTTATCACTGTATTGTTAAGATTATGTTTTATTAGTGAAAGAGCTAACAAAGAAGTAGGCTTAATCTGAATCATTCTAGAGGTAATGAATGGCATTAGTGGATCAATAAAAATTTTCTAATGAGCTGAGTAGCCCTGGAAATAAAATAGGATTGTTTTTATTTTTATTTATTTGTTTGTTTGTTTATTTATGGTACTGGGGATCGAACTCAGGTATGGGATTGTTCTTAAACAAAGAACATCTCTCCTCCAGAAACCTGCAAACAACTCTCTATGATTTTTTAGAAGGAGTTCATGTGTGAAAACCTTTGTTTCAATCACTCAGCAAGCCAAGTGGTTTCTCTGACACAATCCCACCACAAAATGGTACAAGGAGTCCATTCTCTGTGCCCTGGAGAGGAAGCAGGGATGAAATGAACAACTCAAAAGTATGGAGACCCCACTTCTCTGTGATCCTCTAATATTTGCATCTAAGAAATCCTGATTGTTGTTCTGATTCAGAGAAAACTCTAAGTCTAAACTAAAACTCAGAGATCAAACAGAAAGAGAGGAGAAAGAGATTTACATATGTAAGACTTGAAAGAATAAAGTTTCAAGGAAAATACTTCAATAACAAACATAAGGGTCCCCAAAACAAGTGAATTCAAGGTAGGAAACAAAAACTTTGGGCTCTAAAGCCAAACTATCCTGTTATAAATTCTCTTTCCCTTAGGAGTTTTGTGACCTTGGGCTACTGCTTAACTTTCTTACCTGAATTTGCTTTTCTCACAAATCAGAATAGTAATGGTGTTTATCTCATCAAGTCATTGTGAGGGTTAAATAGCACCTTAGTCTATTTGTGCTCCTATAACAAAATGCCTGAGACTGAGTAATCTACAAATGGTAGAAATTTATTTCTCATGGTTCTGGAGCTGAGATGTTGAAGAGCAATGCAACTTCACATTTGATTTAGGCTGCTCTCTGCTTCTAGGAAGCCACCTCTCTATGTTGCACCCTCCCACATAAGGGGGAATGAACAGCGTTGTCCTCCCATAGCAGAGGACTCAACACTGTGGGAAGCCTCTTTAATAAAGGCCTTAATTTCATTCTCAAGGAGGCCCTCATGGCTTAACTACCTCCCACAGGCCCCACATCTTAACAGTCTGGAGACCGCGTTTCAACATGAATTGTGGAGGAACATAAGCACACAAACCACGGCAAAGGCGTTATTATTCATAAAGTGTCTAGAAGAGCTTTACACATAATTAGTAACCATAGTTCTTCTTTTTCTCCTCTTCCTCATTCTTTGTCATAGCAGAATAATAACATAATAATAGTAGCAGGAGCAGTAGTAGTAGTACTAATATTATTTTACTAGAATCCTTCCTTATTTATGACATTTGCTTTGGATAAAATATGCAGATACTAGATTTTTCCAGTTTTTCCCATTAAGGAACTCAAAATGGAGTAACAGAAGTACAACCTTGCCCAGGCATGTATGAGGAAAACAATCACTAACATATTGTAAATGTGAAGGGGAAAATAAAGACACAATGGTAAGCAATTCTCTTTTTGAACCAAACTTTACCCAGTCTCCAACCTCAGTTCTTGGGTATGTCCTGAAAAAGCTCAATTTAGCAAGAATCCTGCTAAATCAGATGAGCCAGTGCAGCACCCTCATTTGATGACCAAACCTGTCCCTCATCTCTCGCTACTCGCCGGATGGTAATGACCACCCTGGCCAGACTTCAGAACAAATCCTGTGAGGTGAGCCTACCCACAGCTTGCCTTAACCCAAGGCTGCCTCTTATTTTTCCATCCATTGATGCTGTTCCCCTTGCTCTTGGCTTTAAAGTTCTGGTTTTCCTTGTTATATGTGGAGTTGGACTCAGTTCTGTGTTTGCTAGCTTTTTGTGGCTAAGATAAAATATGTAAGGTGTAGCTCGCTCTCACTTCCATTGTTCTAGCCCATGGTCAGCTGGCTCCAAGACAGAAACATCATGGAAGAAGAAGGTGGTGGAGGACAGCTGTTTACCTCACCGAATCCAGAAAGCACAAAAGGGAAAGAGCCCAAGAAGAGATATACCCTTCAAGGCCATGTCTCCAGTGACCCACATGTGCCAACTAGGTTCTACCTCCTTATATCTCATTCAGCTAATGGAAATTAGTGGCCTCAGGGTTTAATCCTCTCTCAGTACCATCACTGAACACTGAAGCCTTGGGGAACCAGCCCTCAATACACAAGTCTTTGGGGGAAACTCCACATTTAAGCAGTAACACTATACCCTGGTCTCTTTTTTGCTACGACAGGTCCTGAGTAAGACTTTTCTTTATCAGATTATTTTCTAGCTTTAGTTTTTCTTTTAAAAAAAAACCCCACCAAATCCTATTTTTGAGATTTGTTATGTCACTACCTTGATATAAATATTGAGAACTTTGAAAGCTGTACTGTTTATAAATGTATGAAATCATTTTGGAAACACTGATTATAAGAAATGTTTATTTAGAAGACATACTGGAATAAAATGAAATTCAAAAGTATGCTGTAGGGACTGATTTTAACAGGCCTGGAATTATCCCTAGCCACTGTTCTGAGACAAGAAATGTTTTTTGTACATTATTAATGTGTCATCAAGGAATGCAACATATTTATTGACAAAGCCAACTGTAAACACAGATCTGAAGAGTTTTGGGTGGTTTGCACCAACCTTTCAGTATTGTTCATCGATGAGATTGATAAACTGCAAATGACATAGTTGAGAATCCCAGAAATACCTGCTATTTGGGTTGAATGTCCTGCAGGAAAATGCCCAACTGACTATTCAAATACCAAACAATCCTGACTAACTTCTATTCTGGGTCCCCTGGATCCCAGGTGCTCTGTGTACACCCAGTGGTTTCTGATCTGAGGACTTACTTGTTTCCATATGTCAAATGGAGCTTGCACCTGGTTCTCTGGACATGGAGGTAGCCTTAGATGGTAACCAATACTCTTTCTTTAATATTTCTGTTATATTGAATCCCTTTCCTGAATAAACCATAGCTTTGTAAGCATGGCCATTGTGGATCACCTGAGCCTTCTTAGCAATGAAATCGTTCCTAACTTCTACCATTAGTGAAAAAGTGCAGACTGCTTGCAAACAATAACAGAACCGGGCAGCTCATTTTCTTCTATTTGCTTCATTTTTGTTTCCTAAATACAGTGGCACCTCAGTTGACAAACTTAATTCTTTCCACAATTCTGGTCACAGAAGTTGTTTCACGATTCAAACTGCAACCAGAATCGTGGAAAGAATGAAATTTGTGAACAGAGTTTCTACTGTATGTTCTGGTCAGGATAGAGGAAAATAAACTAAAGACAGATTTTGACATAAGGAAGTCACCAGAACTTACTAAAAGTTATTTCCAGGGTTCAAAGAACCAATAACATACTTAGCCCATGTAACACTGATAATAAATTTCGTTGCAAGGGAATCAGTGAATGTTAGTTGCATCTGTGATTTCTATGTGATGGTACATTTCCATAGGAAAACAGAGTGATGATTTTGAGTACATATTTCTTTATTCCCTCAAAAACTGTACTGTACTTTTTAGTACCCAGTGAATTAACTTTGTCATCTGCTTTAAATTTTTAATCATTATTTTCATTCATGAGGTAAAACTATCCTAGAAACTTATAGCGAAATCCTTGTTCATATTCACTCATCTAAGGGTTGTTGTATTTGAGGCAAAAAATGTACAAGATAGGCCCAGAACATCTTGCTATAACAGAATGCAAATAGTCTATTAATGACTATTGAAAGTATATCCAGAGGACTTGGAAGAAAATTTCAAGATCTTCCCATCAACTAAAGAATGTGTTTCAAAAAGAATAAGTGCAGTGTATTGAAATATATCACAAATACTTATCTCTTGCTCTTAGAAAGATATTCTAAATGTATTGTTTATCTTTGAAAAATAACAAGCTCCTTTCATATCATCCTTCAAAGTGACAGATAAAGAAAGGGAGAAAAATGATATCCATCTATAAAATGCATCTCAGGATATCAAGGCAAATAATTGATAAGAACTTTATAGAGGTATCATATCCTCTACTGTTATTAAACATGTTTGAATCATGTAGAATGCTATATTCTAGATCAGATTCCAAATCTAAACAAACTGGCTTCACTTGAAAATGAATACAAGAGAGATCCACTTCTCAAAGCAGGAAGCGGGGGTCCAAGGGTTTAAGGCTCAAAGGACCTGCTGGGTCACAGCAAGAACATCCCAACCTCCACCTTAAATAGACACAGCTATCTGTGGACCCTCCATTCATTTCCCAAGAACTCACTGCTTGGTGTTCTAAGTAGTGGCATGATTCGGATACATTTGTCACATGGATCATGAGGAGACCAGCAGGGGTCACCAGAGAATTTAAAAACAATTTAAAAAACTAACATAAGGAAAAATAAAACAAAGCAAAACAATCAGGATGAAAAGGGATCTTGGAAAAAAACATAACCAATGCACAGAGAAATCACACACAATAAGCTATCATTAATAATCTCAGAGACATAAAATATTGTATCAAGGAAAAAACTAAGATATTCCATCTCTTAGTCTCTTTTCTGTTGATATGACTAAAGACTACAGAATGCATAATTTACAAGACAGATGTTTATTTGGCTTGCAGTTCTGCAGGTTAGCACTAGAATCTGGCAAGGCCTTTGTGTGACATTCTGAGCCAGCAAGTGATGCCATTTAAGGAGACAGAACAAGTGTGCTAGCTCATGTCTCTCTTCATCTTCTCACAAAGCCACTAATACCGTAGTTGGGATCCTGCAGTCATGGCCTCAGTTAGGCCTAATCAACCTCTCAAAGGTTCCATATACCACTGACATATGAGCTTGAGGATTAAATTTTCAATACAAGAACTTTTGAGGGACACATTAAAATGACATCAGTTCAAACAGAATTAATTTATGATAAAATTGAGGAAATATAAAACCAATGATTACCAAAAAAGATGATAAACACTAGAGAAAAATATTTGTGCATAGGATTCTCTCCAAAGGTTATCTGAATTGTAGAAATTCTGAAATGAGGATATAAGAAAGCCATAGTAGCTATATTAATTTCAGAAAATTAGGTTTCTGGGCAAAATAGATTCTTAGAAATAAAGGGAGTCATCCCATTGTGACAAAGAAGTCATTTTCTAAAGAAACATAATAATGTTAAATGTGCAGAAACCTAGAAAGTTTAAAATACATAAAGGAAAAATTGATAGAAATAAAAGGAGAAATAGACAAATCCACTGTTAAATAGTTGGAGTCAATACTGACCTCACTCCCACACCACTCACTGGCAGATCATGCAGATAGAACACAGTAGGGATATGAATGACCTGGATAGTACTATCAATCAACTTGATCTGACTAACAGTTATGGAATATGGTATCCAACAACAGCAACTACAAGTGTTATTCTAAGTCTCATCCTGCAACATTCACCAAGACAGACCATGCATTGGACCATAATGCATAACTGACACATTTGCAAAAACAAAAATCATGTAAAGCTTCTGGAGGAGTTCAACTAGCAATCAGTAACTGAAAGGTAACTGGGAAATCCCCAAATATTTCAAAATTAAATAATTACTTTCAAGAAATCATGGATCACAGGAAAGGTCTTTAGGGAAATTTAAAAGTAATTTCAACTAATAAAAACAAAGTAAAATTTACCAAAAGGTGACACCTATAGTAGGGCTAAAAGAGAAACTGCCTACTGTAGGGAACTAGTGATTGAAGAGAAAATTAGGCCTAAAGCAAGCAAGAGATGAAGAAAATTAGAGTAGAAACTAATGAAACTGAAGATGGAAAAATAACAGAAAATCAACATTAGTGAAATTTTATTCTTTCAAAAGTTGAATAAAACTGATGAACTTCTAATCAGTCCCACAAAGAATAAAATAAAGAAGACATGAATTACTACTACCAGAAATTAATGATCAGAGCCACAGATCTATGAACATTAAAAGGGTAACAGGACTAAAATTTGTTATCCATAATTTGATAACTTCAATGAAATGAGGCAATTCCTTTGATGAAATTAACTACCAATATGGTACTCAGTGAAAAAGAGACAACCTAAATAGTCCTAGATTTATTAAATAATTTGAGTTAATAATTAAATACCATTCACAAAAAAATTCACCAAGCCCAGATTATTTCATTGGAAGTCTTACCAATCATATAAGGAAGAAATTATACCAATACTCCAAAACTCTTTCAGAAAATGGAAACAGGGAACATTTGCAATTCACTCTTTGAAGTCAACATTACTCTCCTACCCAAATCAAATGAAGCAACTACAAGAAAATTAGAGATCCATAGTTTTCATAAAGACAGATACCAAAATCTTTTTCAAATATGAACAAATTAGATCCAGGAATATATAAATGTTATCACACTGAAGTGAAAGTAATTCTAAAATGTAAAGTTGGACCAACATTCATAAATCAATCAATATGTCACCATATTAACAGATCAAATAAGAAAAAACATGATTATATCCATTGATGTAGAGAAAACAACTGACAATATGGAACACCCATTCATGATAAAAATAATAAAAAAAACTAGAAATTGAGAGCACTTTTAATAAAAGTAATAAATGAAAACATATACTCAAGATCAAATTTAATGGTAAGGTTTGAAATATTTTCCCCCAAGAATGAGATCAAGGTAAAGATGTAATTTCTCACTTATATTCAGTGTCTTACTGAAAGACCCAGAAACTAAAACAGGACAAAAAAAGAAATAAAAGTTATACAGGTGGGAAGGGAAAAATACAAGTATCTTTATTTGCAAATTATATAATCAGTATTTATGTAAAAAAAAGTCTTGAATTTACAAAATCTCCAAAAATCTTTCTTGAAATAAGTACAGATACAGCAAGGTTGCAACACCCAAGAGCAATAAACAAAGTCAAATACTTTCCTAGACAGATAGATAGATAGATGGATAGATGGACAGAGACATATGTGTAGATGTCCATGTAACTCCAGATGTTCAGATAGGGCTGACGTGAGTAGCTGCACACACATCTATCTTCCTTCTCTTTTGGCTGAGAGGCACCAACAGCAGGGACACTCCCACAGCAATGAGCACACTCGCAGCCACATCATAGTCTTGAGTACCATTCTCTAGGTAAGAGTCAGAACTCGTTGGAAAAACAGGTGTTTCTAGGGCAGGAATTAGGGAGTAATGGAGCTTCACATAGTTCCAGCAATGAAAGACAAGAAAATTGAAAAAAAAAACAAAAGAAAGAAAACGACTTACAAGGGAGACATGAGAACTAAAGGTTTAGTAGTATCCTGAACAGGATCCTGGAACACAAAACAGCTTAGAACTCACTACTCTCTATATTCTGTAAGGGGCGATAATGTTCAGACTTGGGTTAATAATCTATCAATATTGGCTCATTACTTGTGGAAAATGTGTCCTATTAAGATTCCTAGGGGTTAACAACAGGAGAAACTGGGTATGTAGTAAATAGGAGCAAACTCACTGTACTGTCCTAGTAACTTTGTAAATCTAAAACTTTCCCAAAATTACTTAAGAAACGTTTGCAGACGATATGACCCTGCTTCTATTTTCTAGATTATGTGTGTGAAGCTGAAGAGGCTGCAGAGCTTTTCAGTGAAATCGTCTAGGCCAGTGGAGGTGAACGGATGGCGCACAAGCCGCAGCTCAAGCCGTTGCCCTGGCATCGCCCCAGCCGCCGGGAATCAGGTAACAGCGAACACAGGGCAGTGTTGGCTCGGCACTCTGGGTTTGGAGTTGCAGCCTGGCCAAGCAGTTCCTAAAAGGTTCGCCGTCACTGACCTACGCTATTCTCTGGGAGGAGGGTTGTAACTACAAATTAAATTTTCTTAATGACTGTGCTTCTTTGGTTTCTCTGTTTAATCAGGGTGGAATTTGGTGGTTGACAGTTCTGGAGGAATTGGCCCATTTCTTCATTTTGTGGAATTTATGAGCATAAAGTTGCTCACAGTGCTTCCTTATTTTCAATAGCTAGAGATTAATAGTGAAATCCCCTCATTTCACTGCAGAAATTGGCAATTTCCATCATTTCTCTTTTTATTATTTCTGCAGTCATATCAATTGTATTGATTTAAAAATTACATATTTTTTGTTTTACTGATTTTCTCTGCTGTTTTCCTACCTTCAGTTGGACCTACCTCTCTTATCTTAAGATTTCTTTCCCTGGTAATGATTACTTTATTCTCTGTTCTGTATATTTAGCTTTTATTTTTTAGATTCCATGGATAAGTGAGGTGATATCTTTCTTTCTATGCCTGGACTATTTCATTAGCAAAATGTCTTCCAGACTTGCACATCTTGTGACAAATGCAAACTCTCTTTTTTTAAGACTCAGTAATATTCTATTATATAGGTGTGTGGTACCAATGCTTTATGCATTCAGCCACTGATGAACACCGCAGGCTGCTTCCTCATTGTGGCTGCTGTGAATGCTGCTGCAATGGGCATGGGGGTGCCGGTGTCTTCATGAGGCAGGACTTCACGCTCTTGGGGTACATTCCCAGAAGAGAGACTGTTATGTCACGTGACAGCTCTACTTTTCATTTCTTTCTTAAAAGTTTATTGTTTATCGGTACATTTTAGGTATACAATGTGGTGACACGGATCATTAGAAATCTGTACCTTTACATGACATATCTTGGTTCTTATTTTTTCCCCCTTCCCCTGCATTTCCTTAAACCCCTCCACCCTCCCTTTTTACAAAGACTTTGTTTCCGTTTATTTTTTCCTTTCCCTTCTTTCCTTTATCCTATCTCTCCCACTTCCCCTTCCCCTTCTTCTTTGGACCTTTTCTTCCTGAGGATCTACTTTTAATTTCTTTAGAAATCATTTGGGCCATTACTTAATCATGCTTATCATTCTTTCTGCTTTTTAAAACCTTTTATTAGTACGTTTGCAGTATACAATGATTACATTCACTGTAGGGAACTGGCACATGTATATAATATATTTCAATTCCTTTTCCCTCTTTCCTCTACCCCCCTTTTGATTCTGCATGGCACCAGTGCTTGGCCAGTTTAAATTAGTATATTTTCACCTCCACCCCTGATTTAATCAATTGCTGAGAGGGGGAAAAAAAAAAGAAAACGTGGTATCCTGAGAAAAAAATATTAGTGAAGTCAGTGTTTTTAGGTAGAACAAATAGTGGAGCATCCTATAAATAGCAGCTAATGACAGTTATTTTTCATATTTCTTTAGAAGAGTCTCCTCCAGACATCACAAGGCGACAGACA
Source organism: Heterocephalus glaber (assembly GCF_000247695.1). The sequence goes on along the minus strand of NW_004624896.1, from coordinate 1,501,447 downwards.
TTTCATTTCTGGTGGCCTCTACTTATGTGTATGATACTGTAAAACCTACCTAAAATTGCTCAATTCCAAATATGGAGCAGCACAGTTCTACCAGGCTCTGGCTGAGCTAGGCTTTGTCATTAACACAAGTGATCATTTATTTTCCCACTAGCCATTACAGAACATTCTCACCATAGGAAGCAGATATCAAAACGTCATTCAAAAGGTATTCATGTAAAAGGTGTATAATTCTATATTTGAAGGCATTTATAAGAGCAAGTAGACAACTGTGGGTGAATGCACCCCACACTATTGATACTGGTCACCTCCGGTGGGTGAAATGGAACAGGGAATGGAAGGGGATGTCAACTGTCCTTAATATAGCATTTTATTACTTATAGTATAGCATTTTGTTATTTATACAGTTGTTACAAAAGATGTGTAAAACTTTTGTAATTTACGAAAAGCACAAACATGATGACCTAGGGCAAGGAAAAGCAATCCCTTTCCCTTTACTCCCAAGCTCCCACCCACATCAGTGTTTGCAGCCCAGGCTTTTCTGGCTCTTGCTCACCTTGGGTGCAGGGACATCCCTGCCTGGTGTGGAGCCAGCAGCGGGGGTGCCCAGGGCCCCCGGCCCAGATGCTCCTGCTTTAATTATGCCTGAGTGACTTGGGGCTTTTGGCTATGAAAGACTTAACTTGCAAGCAGCAAATACATTTAGAGTGACTTTCTGAGCGCCCGAAAGAAAGGGGTATCAGTCCTCAGGTGCGGATTGTCAGTTGGGGCGAACGTGTGCACAGCTATGCTATATCAGAGATGAGGTGGGCATCTGGAGGCATCTGGACCTCCTGACAGCATTTGCAGAGCATTCTGGAGTGAACTGCCACACAGCTAAAATCATGCAAGGCACCTAGGTGGCCGCTAAATCTCCCACGTTCACTGAGGAGTAGGAAAGATTTACTTCATAATTCACAAATCCAAACACTTGCCAGGATCAAGGTTTTAAACTTTTCAAAAAATAATCCAAAATAATGACAGGAAATATTAGTCAGAAATAATACTGTGTTATTTTTATCAATGGCAGTTTTATTTGTTCCTCCTGGGTTTTTCAATATTTGAGGGATGACTAAATTTTAATACAGGCAGGACCCATAAGTACTGAGGAGATTGCAATTTTGCAGGTTCTTATTTAAAAACAAAGTACTTCCTCTTCCTGATGCCTAACTCAGGGTGGTTAAAGACCAAAAAGGAGAATATTTTCACAATTAGAATATTAACTCTTGATATTTTTTTAAAAACTAAATTTTATATTATGTTCACACAGTGTTTCAAAAATGATCACATGGGAAATATTACAAAGAATCAACAACTGGGATCTCATCAAATGTTCAAATGGGAAGGGGCACTAGGGAGGGGGGAAGAGGGAAAGGAAGGGAAAAGGGGAAAAATGAGAAAAGAAAGATAAAATTGAAACAGAGGTTTTGTAAATAAGGAAGGGAAGACGGGTTGAGGGGAGGGGAATGGGAAAAAGGCAAGAATCAAGATAGATCATGCACACTTACAAATTCCATATGACGACTGTGATGGTTATGTATACTTAAATTATACCAATAAACTTATTTAATAAAGAAAGATTTGAAATACTAAAATTGTGACAACTCCAAATTATTGAACCCTAACCTTTTCTATTGAGATTTTATTTTTTCTGCTTTTTAAATTCCATGCCTTATAATATGTCTGATAAAAAATTAAAGTATTAATAAGGAAAGAACGTTTAGCTCATAAAACAACAGGCTTGAAATATTACCAAGGTGTCCTTTATCCAGAATGTCTTTATTTTCTGGCTCAGTATTTCCCAAAATTTTGATGCTGCTGGCATTTGGGGCTAGATAATTCTTTCACGTCCATGGAGGACCTTTCCTATACACTGCAGGATGTTTAGCAGCTTGCTGGGCCTCTGGCCGCGATGCCAGAAACACCTCGCCAGGCTGCAACAACAAAATGTCTCAAGATCCATTGGCCACACATCCCCACACTCAGAGATGCGAGGTGCGGCAGGGCAGGCCAGGGGTGGGGCAGAGGCTGCTTCAGTTAAGAACCCCTGCTGTAAGGTGAACAGAGAAATCAGAAGATTTTATAATTTAGAGTGGAGAACTAAAGGAAAGCAAGAATGGCAGAAGGGTGACAGACAGAAGAAAAGGGAAAGATGGGTACAGAGAGGTAGACAGAAAGAGAGAGAGCAAAGGAAGAAGAGGGGAAGAGAGGGAGCCGGGGGCAAAGATCACTGCATAACAGTTTTCTATTCCTGGGGAAAGGTTAATGAGATGAGCTGTGTCTCCAAGCTCCTCCTCTTTCTTCCCCGTCTTGGCACTTGTTGCAGGTGGACACATCTCTCGTCAGGTGCTCTGAGCCAACACACTTGCTCCCACCCATTTCCTCCACGCGTCCTGCCTTCCCTAGGTGTCTGCTTCTGCATCTCCATTCTTGTGAGCTACCAGGTGGGTGGAGTCTCCAGGTTTACTCAAAAATGTACCAGCATGAAGATTCCAAATGTTCTATTCCAGAGAGACACACAGAGTGATAGAAAGTCAAAAACGAATAGCAAAAGGAGATGGGCAGTATCTAACACTTGTTCAAATGTACTGGTAGTTGGGAAAGTGGTTCCCCAATTTACAAGCACAATTATGAGGATAAATTCCTACCTCATAGTAATTTATCAGCTCCTGACAATTAGAAGGTAAATGCCAGTTTAATTTCACACCTTCTGTGGGGATGTTTGTCATTAGATAGTTTGAGCCCACAGCCCAGCAGCCCCATGCTCTAAGACCAAATCGGCAAGAACTGTGCCCACAAAGGTGAGTAATCACTCTGTCATCTCACCATGAAAGATCTAATTACTTCCAATCTCCCAAATACAGTATCAGCACAATGACTCATCTGGCCCACCAGATGTTTGTGAACACATTTTAACTCCTTACCAGACTAGGTACTCCTGAAGGTAAACACCAAGCCTGGAATGTCTATACAGTTGTGCTCAGTAAATATTTGGTCAACTGAATGACAAACATGAGGGAAAACACTCGGGAACCAGAACTCTGTTTTGCATGATGGTGTCTATTGCTACCTATGAACAATTTGTCATAATTTAGCAGGAGCTGCTTGTCTGTATTCTTCGAGGAAGGGTATGTAATGAACTGGAGCAATTCTGAATGTATGAATCTACAGCCTGCCAGGGTGACCATATGGTAGCTGTTCATCCAATGTGATAATCCAGGTCAGGCTGGACTGCTGGAAATTGAAGAGCTGTCACAACCGCCTAAGAAGGGAATGCAGGCCCTGTGGGACACACTGCAGCCCAGAAGGAACCCAGGCTCAGAATGCAGAGAAGATATCAGGCCTCTCTGTCTGCAAACTGGGGTTGGGACACAGAACACATGTCCTCTCTGGCTTGCAGCCCTGGTGGCAGAAGGCAGAGGCAAAGGTGGGCTGCAGGGTTCTGGGGTCTCTTCTCTTGGGCAAAGCCTGGAGAAAGCACTAAGAAGAGGCTCAATTTCCCAAAACTGGCTCCATGAAGCACAAAATCCTGAGGGAAATCCTAAATTTAGTGGAAGGGTGAGAAGCAGATGAGATGATCCATGGCTCCCCTCCTCCTGCACTGGCACTGTTCTCTGCTAGAAAAGGATGAGTAAAATCATGATGAGGAATTGTGGAAAGGTTTCACAAATTGTTAAATTATGAGAGTCACCATACGTGCTTCCAGAAGGAAAGATGTCCACTGTGAGATACCACCATGCTGCAGTACATCATCAAATACTTAAAATGGAGACAGTTTTACCTAAAGGAAGTCATTTTAAAGGAGAAAGCCTGTATTTCCCATATTGGTGTCAAGAAAGTATGCACATGGATGCTGAGGCTGAGATGCAGGTGTGATCTGGGTGTAGATTTAATTGCCAGAACCCTCCATTTCACTACAAAAGAAAATATGTATGTGCATGCGTGTGTGTATCAAGCATCTGAAATGCTTGGGATGAGAAGTGGTTCAGATTTTGAAAAGTTTGCATATACATGATGAGATATCTTTGGGATGGGTCCCATGTCTAAACGCAAAATTCTTTTGTTTCCTACGTACCTTCTGCACATAGCCTGAAGAACACTGTTAGTGTGCCTATGTTTTGACTTCAACCCATCACATGAGGTCACGTAAGGAATTTGACTCCTGTAGTGCCATGTCTTTACACTACGTAAGATAACTGAATCCAAGCCTTTGTAGAACTGAAATGTCATTTTCTTAACACACTGACAATGACAGACATGGATGAGGCAGACAACCCGGCACTGTTCACTTGAAGAGACCCCTGCAGGTCAGAGGCTGGAGGCTTCACCGGGGCCACACACAGAGGCTGAAGCTTTCACATACAGTTGTCAAAAAAGAAAACGCAAATGCAAATGTCTTTGATATTCTCAAAGACACTGATGGTGTGTTTTATCCAGAAGTATGCCAAAATATGCACACTGGTTGTGGGGATGTGTGTGTGTTTGTGTATGTACTGCAGTGAATATGTAAATGGTGACATCCAGGAGTCCTTTCTTCTCTGCTTTTCTGTACTTTGAAAACAAAAAGTAAACATGCTATTCTTGTGATCAGGAAAAACCTTCATGCTAGATTTTTAAATTACCTTTGGAGTACAGAATTAAACTCACAATGCCAAATGAATTTAGGCTCGATTCCATCACAATAAGAAAGCTCTCTGTGCACTGCAAAACTACTTCCACCTAGTTGTGCTTCCTGAGTCCCACAGACTTGAGCTTCTCTGCAGAGCCAGAAGATTTATCTTAGAGCTGGGGAAGGCTGGCTCCAGCCTTGTGGCCACACCCCAAGCATTCAGAGCACAGCGCATAACTGTCTATTTCCCTTGGTTGAGCCTGGGAGAAATGGCCGCCTAGACTAGGGACTTGCAAATATGAGGGCAGATTGCTTTCTAAGAAGCCAGTTGGTGCTGTGAAATCTTTCGAGTTCAATAGTCCTCATTTGAAATCTCATTTCTCTCCACAGCGCTTTGGGCGTGCTCTCAGGATGTCGGGGCCCTGGTTTTCACAGGAATAAAAAGGAAGCAATACTAATCCTTACAGTCTGTGAAGAATTATCATTTGCATTTCCCTCACTACAAATAGAAAGGGCAGATGTCCAGGTCCTTGTCAGAAAGCCATGGAAGGGCAGCTTAACAAAGATATGTATTCAATTTAATGCTAATTATGTATATTTGTCACACGCCAAGCACTTTGCTAAGTGATTTGGGTATATGAGCAAATTTTAGTTGTCAGAACAATTACAAAGGAATGTACTATTATCTTTACTTTATTTTTTGGTACCAAGGATCGAACTCGGATCTTTGCGCTTGCGCAGCAGGCGGCAAAACCACTGAGCTAAATCCCCAGCCCTATTATCTTTACTTTTTAAATGAAGATGGATTCGGATAAAAGAGATTGTATTCACACTCATGATCTGATAGAGTTAGCTTTGAAACCACATCATCTGAGTCTGTACCACTACGCTCTACCACTTCTCAGCACCTAGTAGGATATTAATGAATGCATTGACACACTGACAAAATTTTAATATTTAAAAGGTGTAAGAGTATGTCATTTGGAGTTCTTCCTTTAAGATTTTTAAAGTTAATCCCTGATATTTTGCAAAATTGAGGTTCTGAGTGCCCTGAAATCTTTCTGAAATTTTTAAAAGTAAAAATTCTAAGGGCTCTTCCTTTCACAAAAGTATACTAGATGGGACTCCATGTAACTTTTCTGTATGTTCAGTAGGAGGATCCACATCGAGGTAAAAGAGAAGCTCATATGGCTAGACCTTGTAAGTGATTGGCTTCAGGACCCCTTCAGATACCTAAATCAGGAGCAATTAGGCTCCTCATGTCATGTGGTGTGCTAGTTGCATATAATGTACACACACCCTCCCGGATACTTCAAATCATCTCCAGATGACTTATAATGCCTAATACTGTATAAATGCGGGGTAAGTAGTATGTACTGTATTGCTTAGAGAATAATGACAAGAAAAGGTTTATAAATTTTCAATACATACACAACTTTTTCTAAATATTTTAGATTTATAGTTATGGTTGATCCAATATAAAATACAGAACCCACAGAGGTGAAGGGTACACGGTACTGAGTAGCAAAATCTCTGCTTCCACCAATAAACTATGGCATTTGGCACATCGTTTGCAACCTATAATTATGAAGTAATAACCAGTAATATTCGCAGAGTGCTCAGGGCGCTCTCTGAATGCTTCAAACATGTTTTGCACGAATACATTTCATGTTGCTCTTAGTGTTACTATACTCATGTACTGTACATGTAGAAACTGAGGGAGAGTTCCGTGAGTGTCTGGGATGTCACAGGGAAGAGGCAGAGAAGCACTTGACCCTGGGCCACAGCTGCAGCCCTTTGGGGCTATCAGCGCGCGCTGACCAGGCTTGCCTTTGGCCTGCTCCCTCTTCCCTTTCACACTCTGGTCCTTCCGCCTCCTGCAAGCCCAGCTGGCACAGCTCTGAGCAGCCCCTCCTAAGGAGAAGCCCTCATTCATCCCAGCTGCTACAGGTCTGGGTGTCAGCAGTGGGAAGCACTCCTGGAAACCCATTCAGGGAGCAATCTGTGTCTCCTCCGTTTCCTTTCAGCTGTACCACACAGCAATCTGAACACCTGGTGGCCAGACCACGGCAGTGAAGACCCCTGCAGAAGGACCACGAGATGACACACCAGCTATCAGGCAGTACGACAGCATGCACACTGCTCTGGGAGGGGGGATCTGATCCCTGAGGCACTTTAGTGAACTGAGTTCCCTAATCTGTAAAACAAAAAACGATCGACAGGTGATCTCAAAGGCCCCTTCTCTGTTCTGAAAAAAATCTGTGATTCAATTTGCACACAAGGGAAACAAATATTTAATAATCACATCTCTTTTTCCACGTCTGGCTGCCTGTTGTCTTCACTGCTTTAGAACTAAACCATCAGCATTTGAGCAGATCAGCCACGCACTGGCTCCTCGGACTCGGCAGGGAGCCTCCAGAGCATGGGTAGCTGCTGGTCAAGACATGAAAACTCATTAAGCGTGCAAGTTATGGATCTGTACACAGCAGCCACGAGTCAGCAAGCAACTATGGAAGGCATGTCCACACAGGACTGTGTCTCCACCCAGAAGAACAAAGCAGAAGTAACATCAAACAGAAACACTGGATCTGCTGGAAGAGAGAATAAGTAGAATGCTTAATATAGGCGTAAGCAAGGACTTCATGAACAAAACCCAGACAGCACAGGAAAAGCTGCAAAGAATCAACAAGTAGAACCTTATCTTATTAAAAAGTTTTCTCACAGTAAAAGAAATCACCAACAGACTGAAGAGACAACCCACAGAGTGGGAAAAAATTTTAGCCAGTGGTTCCTCAGACAAAGGACTAATATCTAGAACATACAAACAATTGAAAAAAATTAGACCCCCCCCCAAATTTAAAGACCCAACCTAAAAATGGGCATCTGAGAGGAACACATTTCTCAGATGAAGAAGTAGAAAGGGAAAATAAATACATGAAAAACTGTTCAACATCACTGGTCACTGAAAGGTACAAATTAAAACAATGCTGAGATTCCACCTCACCCCACAAAGAATGGCTGCTATCAAGAAATCAACCAATAGCAACTGCTGGCGGGGGTGTGGAGAGAAAGGAGCCCTTCTCCATTGCTGGTGGGAGTGCAGACTGGTGCAAGCACCGTGGAAATCCGTATGGGGATACCTCAAAGAACTAGGACTACAGGTCCCATTTGACCCAGCTATTCCCCTGCTGGGTATTTTCCCAAAAGAATTAAAAGGATCATACCACAGCAATATATGTGCACCCATGTTCACAGCAGCACAGTTTGTGATAGCTAAATCCTGGAAACAACCCAAATGCCCATCAGCTGATGAGTGGATAGAAATGATGTGATTTTTTAATATAATGGAATACTATTCAGCCCTAAAGAAGGATAAACTTGGGCCATTTCAAGGTAAATGGATGCACCTTGAGAACATACTCATAAGTGAAATAAATTGAACACACATGTGTAAATATTGCATTAGCTCTCTAGTGTGAGAAACAAAGTGAAAATAAGGACCAAAGAGAATAATAAATACTGTGAAATAGGAAGAAATTGTTCAAAATCATACAGAATATGAGATCTTTTGTCAATACTTAAAATGTTTTACGCAAGAAGGTATAGCATCATCAGGAAACGAGTGAGAGCTAGTTAGCAAATGGAATCTATTCTTATAAGATCATGGTGCACAGTGTGTTCACCATGGCTGTTCTCTAATAATATTTGTTATAAAAATTATTTTTCCATAGAAAGGCTTTTATATTTTCTTTATTAATATCTACTTGTAATACATTAAAATAAAAAATAAAGAAAAAAGCAGAAGCCGCTCCTGTGGACATTCTAGCAACACATGAGAATGGGTAACTGAGGAATCAAATGGGAAACACTTTCCCTGCCTCATTTGCACATATATCGAGAATCTATACACACAAAGAAACATTCTGTAAAAGACTCAAATCTAGGGAACCACTCCCACTGAAGTAAAGATTCCCCAATTCGGTTAAAAATTAAAAAGCTAGGTAAACAAGTCACCTGGCTGGCAGGATCCAGACAGCAGCCATGGGTGATGGATGGATGTGTACGTTTTTGGTAAACAGCTCATGTAAGAAAGATCAGAATGTATGGAACTCCAGATTAAAACAACTGATGTTTCAGAAATCAGTAATTGTGTTTACAAAAGTTTACTTAACATGTATGACATCAGTAAAAATGGAGAAAAATCACTTCTAGGGTTCTCACCCCGACTCCTCACATGGAAAGCTATCTGACTCACCCTTGTCTGATTGGTATAAGACAGTCAAAGGGTTGCAGCAACCAAATGAACATTAGCCACTGAACCAGGACAGAAGACAATGTGGAGTTTTACTGCCCCCACCCCATCCCTAAACAGTGCAGCAGTGGTTCTCCATGTGGGCAGAGACACAAACAGAAGCCTGCAGAGATTGCTTAGACATAAAACCTTTTCTTACCAGGACTCTAAGTCAGGACAGACACGTCCGAGGGGCCTTCAGACCTCAACTTCTGCACACTGGAGCCTGGTGCAATATGACAGAAATGAACTGCTACTTACTAGGTAATGCGTACAAATCCAGACAAGCCAGAACATTTTTGTATGCTTTACCTAGTAAGTCGCAATTTAAATAAACTATCTGTGAAAAATTATTTGCTGAACTAACCTATATTCATATATTATAAAAGTGTGTTAGTTTTCCATTGCTACAACAAGTACCTGAGAGATTCAATTTATAAAGAGAAAAGGTTTACTTTGGTCCAACTTTTGGCAGTTTCAGTTCATGGTGGGGGAGACATTGCTATTAAGATTCTGGGGGCTGTGCCACATGCAATGGTGGAAGGACATGCTGGACTGAAATCACTTATCTTATGGGAAGCAAAGGAGATCAGGGCTCAGCAGTTCCTGTCAGGGGCACTCTTCAGGGACCTGAAGGCCTCCCCCTAGGCCCCACCTCTTAAACAACATCTCTCAAGAAGGGCAAGCTGGGGACCACACCTATGACACATGAGCCTTTGGGAACAGTCCAGATCCAAACCACAGCAGAAAATGCTAATGTAACTGTTGAATTCATATGAAATTTTCTTCCAGTGTTGACATTTATTATGATTTTGACACCCTTCCACTGAATAGGACTTTCCAATTTCACGACTGCTTATACATACATTATTCCCTGGTGTTTCAGTAAATCCCAGAAAGGCTGATGGGGTGACAACTGTTGCTCTCATTCTCAGAGTAAGAGCTCAGATGCAGGTCCCGTAGTTCCGGACCAGTCCATGTCACGCAGACACAGCACTGGAGCTGGAACACACATTTTCCGGATCGCAGTGCAGTGCTCTGTGGTGTGTTCCACCTTTGCAGATATGGGAGCTCTGGCCAGCTCAGTGGCAGCAAAGTCCCTGTGTCCCTGCCTCAAGAGGAATAGTGGGAGCTGTTTCCCCACAGGTGACACTCTCACAACCTCCTTCCCCTGGGGAATATTTCAGGAGTGTGACAGCTGTACAGGTCCACAAATATTCCTTTATCTCCTACAAACTCGTGTCCTTAACAGAAACAGGGAGACTATCAAAATTCAAAAGAGTTCAATTTTTGAAAATTCTATGTAATATTTAATCTTAAGGATGAACCAGGATGAAGAAGCTCTATACTTTATGTAAAGGGGGATCTAAGGTTTTGTAGAACCAAATGAGCCTTAAAATTTTTTGATGCAAACAAACTTACAGATAACAAGTTTACAGCCCAGAGTCATGATATCCCACAGGGTCAGACTCCACTCATCTCCAATGCTGCCTCTGGCTCCCAGGATAATGTTGGTGCTAACCACATTGAATCCAGCCTCAAAATGGAATCACTCATGCGGTGTGCCCTGACCTCATTCATAACAGCACCTGGAGGGTATGAAATAAGCTTGAAATCATTCTTGAAAAATTCTGCCAGAAGTTACTTGTACGAATGGCTGAGATTGGAGAGCCTTCAATTATCACAAAAGTACCAGAGATGATGAGAGGCTCCAAGTAATGAGTAATGAAACAGACAATTGGAAAGATACCAACTAGGAACCACATTCTGTGTCACCCCCAAGTGCACAGGAAGCAGCTCTTCCGAAAGGGTGCCGTTTCTGAGATGCTCCTGCCTTGTGCTCCACCAGTGAGGGGTCTCCACTGCTTGGAGTTCATCTGCTCCAGATGACAGTGTGAGAGTAGAAACTCAGAGGCATTCAGTAGAAGTTGCACTCCGAACTTTCTGGGCGAGCCACACAAGGTGCAGTGTGCTCTCAAGATGCTGGGCAGTGTCTGAGAGTTGCAGCCCCTGTTACCTACATAGTCATCAGAAAAAATAAACAACACTCGGTCTGCACACGTGATGCTAAGCTGCAATATTCAGTAGGTTAGGTGTATTAAACACATTTTCAAAGTACAGGATTTTCAATTTAGAACAGGTTTGTCAGGACACAATTCCACTGAGTCACAGAGCCTCTGCATTTGGTTTCTATGATCTAAAACAGACATAATTAACTGATTGATATGCATTTACCAGGGGAAACTTAAGCTCCCTGGAAGTTATCTCTGAATCTCGTATCATCCAGTTCAAGGTTACCCAAAAGCACCCTGTGTTTAGACTGCACCATGGGCCAATCTTCTAGGTGTCAGCTTTCTTTCCTCATTACAAAAGCTCTGCAGATTGAAGACCAGGGTAACCTCTGTTGTATGCCACTGTGCTAACACAGGGTCAGGGCAGCACAGACACCCTTTTCCATTCAAAGCAACTGTAGAAGACACTGCTAGGTGCAGTGTATCTATGAACATTCAGAATTTTATCCTGTCCAGAAAATGAGAAATATTCCTGGAGAACTAAGAAAAAGGAGAAAAAGTTGCAACCAAAGACACAGCGCCACCACCCCAACTTACAAACAGAGAGGGTAATCTAAGGAGGGTTGAGGATGAGAAAGCATTTGAGTTTGAATTTACAGAAAAAGAATTTTCAGTAAGGGAAGTTTATCTGGACAGTTTTTGGTTGAAGAAGGGATAGAAGGAAGCACATGGCTGGGGTAAGATGGGGACTGGGTGGGATAAAGTGTGGACTTACTGAGACCCAGGGTTGGAGGACAGCTAAGCCTCTCCATTAGCCTAGACAGCAAACAAAATTCATGTCCACACATCTTTGCTGTAAACACCGTAATCTACAAGTCACAGCTTAATTATCTCTAATCCCAAAATCACAAATACGAAATGCTCCAAAATGCAAAACATTTTGAATGTCAACAGGATGATGCAAGTGGAAAATTCCACAACATGAAGTGAAACACAATTGCTTAAAATATTGCATAAAATTACCTTCACACTACATATATAAAGCACTATATGTATAAGACACAAATGAATCTTTCATGTATTGGCTTGGGTCCCATCACAAAAATATCTCATTGTGTATGTGCAAATATTCCAAAATCCAAAACAATCTGAAATCCAAAATATTTCTGATCCCAAACATTTCAGATAAAAGATATTCAAGCTGTAGATTGATTGTGATTATTTAAGCAGAGAAAGGTCTACAGTTTACCTTCACACCATGTAAAAACTGGTGATTGTTAAATAAATATTATGAAAAGTAAGTATAGAAAGTAAATTCTGCTCATGGACCCTGAAAGTACACATGGCACATGTAGCGTAAAATGATACTGTTTATGGGACCTGGAACTTTGTGATCTATTGGAAAATAATCCATTTGCAGACTTTGACATCCTTTATGAGATCATGTCTGTTCAGTCTTCACATCTATAGATGTACTTGGAAGTAAGTAGAATTTCTTGAAAATAGTCAATGGCTCTTCTTTTTCAGTAACTCAAATTTTTGCACCCATGAGTTCAGATGATTAAAATGTTGATGTAGCTTATGAAGCTCTTTTATGAATAAATTCAGGAAAAATGGCCTTAGCCATTGCTAAATGGAGGTTGGTTTGCTTATGTGCCAGTATTATTCTAGTAATAAAATCTGTCTTACACAAAAAAGAAATCTATCTTCCATGTTTTCCTGCTTTGTTCACACTATACTAACAAGCTCAGCTTAGTAAAGGTACCATTAAAAACATAAAAAGTATATTTCAGATTGGTTAGGCTGGTTTGGTCTTACCTGATACTATAAATTATAATAATAAAATCTAGGTTTGTTTTTTTTTTGGTACCAGGGATTGAACTTGGGACCGTGCATTTTCGAGGAAGGTGGCGGAACCACTGAGCTAAATCCCTGGTCCTAAAATCTAAAGTACACTATAACACACACACACACACAGACTTTTTCCAGCATAAAAAATGATTAATGAAGAAAACCAGTAGCAGTGAGAACCCCATCTGAGGAGGAGCGGAGATGCAGGGAGCTCAGAGGGCCTCAGATCCTACAGAAGACAAGTCACAAGAAATACAGGACAAGGAGCAGGTCTCTTCCCCTAAGACCAAGGTCTATCCTAGCTTTTACTGCAGGAACTTTAGGAGGCATCCTTTGGCTTGAGAGTTATTTTTTATCATTCGGTCAAAAGCTAAATAAGCATTTCTTTCTTTATCCAATCCACTTGGGGGCCTGGGTCGGGGCTGGTCCTGCCTTGTGTGAGGGACTCTGAATTAGGCTCCATTTAACTTCACGGACCCATTTGTTATGATTCCTCTTAAAACATTTGAGATCTGAAACTTTGCCCAAAAAAGATTCTGTTTCATTATTTTGAAAATTTGGTCATGAATGCTGATGAATACCATACAAGTGCACACACTATTCCTCAGATGCATGACAGGTTAGATATTCAAAGAGCCCTGATTCTCTCTTTTATAATTAGTCCTGAAACTTTGTTTAGAAGCAGGGTAATTTTCCGTGTTTCTGTGCCTGCTACCCTGTACCTGTGTGGGCAGAGAAGACTCTCCTGCCACACTAGAGGAGGGCCGGGCAGCAGGGCAGAGCTGGGTCAGGACTCAGCTCAGCCAGAATGGGACCCAGGATTTTCAGTCGGGAAGACAGAGCTTCTCAGGAGGACAGCGAGGTGTGTGTGTATATGTGTGTGTGTGTGTGTGTGTGTGTGTGTGTGTGTGTGTGTGAAACGTGGTGGCCTGTCTGCCTCGCCCAACAACTGACAGCTCAGCAGGATGTGTTCAGCTAAAGCCTATGATGTCAGCACCCTCTGGCTCTCCAGGAGAACTCTCATGGAGGATTAGAACGTGATTCAATGAAGTGTATCCAGTTAAGGGCCACTGGAATGATCTGCCACACCAGCAAATACAGTTCCAAGGGTCTTCTTTAATATTAAAAATCTATTTAACACTGTGGAGTGAAGCTATCAACATTTGAAAAATGTCTCCCCTGGTAAGCGGTGTTAGTGCCATAACAGAGGGGTTCAGTCACTGGCTGTTAAGACACTGGCCCCCGGGGCCAGGTATTTGGCTCAGTGGTTTCGCCGCCTGCAGCACAAGTGCAAGGACTGGAGTTCGATCCCCGGTACCAAAAAAAAAAAGACACGGGTCCTAGCAGCAGTGCTGTTGGTACAAAACAGGATGAGGGGACCTCAGTCCTGCCCAGTCACTCGGGTTCACTCCACCTTCTTTATTCTCTGAGTCTGACATTCACTTGGGAGCCAGCCTCTTCAGGTCCCTTCATTAGGCAGAGTTGTGGTGGCCAAAAATACTAGTGAGTACAGTTCTGGGTCAATTAATAAATATAATTTTGATTTGTGTATTAGAATCAATAAATGATTTTCTATGTAATTCATTTTAAATAAATTTTTTTTGGCGGTTCTGAGGATTGAACCCATAGCCTTGTGTATACTAGAGAAGGGCTATTCTGGTGAGCTACATTCCCAGCCTAAAATGAATTTTTAATAATTGTCTAATAATCAAGTAAACTACCGAGTCTACTAGAATGTTTACAAAGCAGCCTGCCCAGGCAGGACAAGCCTCCAACCATACTTCAGAATAAACAGGTCCTGGTTGTATCAGGATATATTATCTCACATCCTTGTCACCTGCTGGGTCTGTCTCCCTACTTTGCAAGCAAGTATTCATCAGGAGAGTACCTATGTCTGTTAGGTCTGCTGTAACCAACACTCAGAAGCTTAAAATAATAACCATTTATTATTGTTCCTGAACCTCTAAATCAAGGGGTGGTCCTGCTGGTATGAGCCAGGCCCAGACAATTCTGGCTGAGCTCACTTGGATGTGTGCCACCAGCTCCCACTTGGGGCAGCCCAAACTGGGACAGCCCACTGGGCTCCTCGTGGCTGCATGCTCCCCCAGCAGGCCAGCAGGCCTGGTTCCCATGATGACTGAGCAGGGCTCCAAGCAAGCAAATGGAGGTCAGGAGACCTCCGGCCTCCCAGGCTTGATGGGGGTAATTACCACCTCTTCCTGTTAGCCACAAAGGCCAGGCTGCATGCAGAGGAAGAGCAAAAAGACTTCTGCATGGGAGAGATATAAAGGCACACTGCAGTGGATGTGGGAAAGAGCTTAATTATGGCCACTGCATTTAAGCAACCAATTAAGGTGTCCTTTTAACTCTGAAATTCTACCATTTCAAGTGAACAGATAGAGAAAATGTGACATAGACACACAATGGAATATTTTTCAGCATAAAAAGGAAGGAAATTCTGTCATTTATGCCAACATGAGTGGAAACTGGAAATTATAGAGGTAAACAACCCAGGCACTGCATGATCCTACTCATATATGGAGTTGAAAAAAGTTGGTTTACAGAAGCAGAGAGTAGAATAAGATCACCAGAGACTAGATAGGGGAGGGAAAGTGAATAGAAAGAGAGGTGAGTGAACAGACTCCAAAATACTATTAAATGGAATAAGTATTAGTATTCTGCAGCATGGTAGGGTACATTAAATAAAGAATTAGAAGGCAAGAGTTGGATGTTCCCCAACAAAAAGAAAGATAAATGTTTAAAGAGACTGAAATACTAATTAGCCTGATTTGATCATTATATGTTGTATACATGTAGGGAATTATCACATTGTGAAATAGGTTCAATTTTTAAAACAAATTTGCAAAAGGTGGAAGAATAAATACAAATAATAGCCTCACTTACCATGCATTCCTCAGTTTGCTTTCCTGGGCTATTTGTGTAGCATGTAGGCTCCCAATGGGCTTGAAAGCCTTGGGAACACTTCAGAGAGGATGCCTATATTCCTAAAAGACTGCTTCCTTTCAGAGTGACTTGACTCCTTTGAAATGTTGACACACTACCGGCCATTTGACCCAATCCCTGGAGTTGATGACTCCCCAAAAGCGAGCCCCTCCAAAACTCAACTTTTGCATGCTAAGAGAGAACCAGGAATTATTTTTAGAGTATAACTTGATTCCAGCAATAGGATCAAGAGAAGAGTAACCCAAGAAGATGAGGGATGGTTTTCATTTAATTCTCGCTTGCCATTCAAGGTCTTTGTGATGCTGTGTCTGAGGCTGGCATAAACCAGTTCTTGGGCTGTTTCACGACAGTGCTGGAGATTACATGTTCAATATACCTTGGTTTTAAGCAAGGTGATAGCAATGTTTAAACCCTAGGCATCACAGGGCCTAAGGCTGTGTTTCACTGCTAAGAAAGCAGAGCTTGCTGCCAAAGTCTCTTAAGGTCCCTTCATGAAATGGCTCCATTGCCATTCTGCCCCTTCATCCCAGCAGCTTGTCTGATTGTCGCTCCTTGCCAAGAGCTGAGTCAGTCCTGCAGCGAAGTCCCCACCTGTGCAAAGCACATGCAGCCCAGCCAGCATCTCCTGACTCCCCCGCTTCATAGCTTCCATATGAATGCCGTAATGATAACCTGCTTCTCCACACTCCTGTGCTACCCAGCTCCCACTGTATTTCATATCCCACTTAATGTTATAGGTATCATTCTGGCTTTAAAAATGTTTAAAATGTTTAAAAACATTTTTTGTCTTTTCTTTGTAAGACCTTCCTTTTCTACTTTTACACTTGCATTTTCTTTTAGCATTTACCAGCTCTTTGGGCTATGAGTGAACCTCTCACTGTCCACTGCAGATCCCCATTACTCCAGGGCTGTGTTCACACCTGGCCTTGCCCATGGTGTAGAATCAAAGTGTTTGTGGGCCGGCCATGCACTCTCAGGGGTCCAGGTGAGAAGACTTCCATCCTTTCGCACAGGTCTGATGTTGCCAGCAACCTCCTCTCCCTCCACTCAAGTATGGTGCTCGCCCAGTCTGTCTCTTCTATTAGTACTAGGTCACAAACTGGAAGGGTTCACAATACTCCCCCAGTGTGACCTCATCTTATCCAATTACTTCAATAATGCTCCTATTTCCAAATAAGGTCACATTTTGAGACGACAGGAAGAGCATTTTGAGAGGACATTGTCCTGCCCAGCACAGGCCTCTTCATATAATGAGCTCTGTGAGCCCGTAATTTGGGCCTCCATGAACAGACACTTCAACCACGATCGACTTTCATGCTGACAACAATGGTCTCTAGCAGACACTTGCATCCCCTTCTTCATAGGTACACAGATCCTGGGTAATGACCTGGCATTCAATGCATGGCATGCATTCTAGTTTCTCCACTGCAGTTTCCACACACTGCTTAATATGGCATGGTCAAAATGTATTTTTCTTTTTATAAAAACGTGTTGAGAAGAGCTAAGAACCAGGTTTTCCAAAGCTAGAAATATTGCGAGAAGCCTGTGCTGTGGTTTTAATGTTCTCTCCAAAGTTCATGTTGAAATGTAATTGCCACTGTAGGAGTATGACCAGTGGGATCTCCAAGAGAGGAGGGCACTGCCATCAAGCACTGTTTAAGGCTGCTGTCATGGGTGGATTAGTTGCCTTGGGGGGGCGGGCTTCTGTTAAAGGACGAGCTGGGCCCATGTTTCTCTCTCCTTCTCTTTCTCCCAGACATGCCTTCTTGCTACCCCCTCCTGTATTGTGGTGCAGAAAAAGGCCCTTGCCAGATGTTGGCACCATACTCTTAAGCATCCCTACCTCCACAATAGCTAAGCAATTTCTGTTCTTTACAAATTACCCACTCTCAGGTATTTTGTTATAGCAGCACAAAAGACATAAAGATAGTAAATAAATGATCAAAACCCCAAAGGTAAGGTGAAATAAGGTGTGTTAGGGTTTTCCAGAGAAGCAGAACCAGGAAGACGTCCTAGAGAGAGAGAGATTATAGAAAGGTGGCTCACATACTTAGGGTGGCAAACCTGGAGACCCAGGAAGGCTAATGGTGCAGCTCCAGTCTGATTTCTAAGACCCAAGAACCCAGACAGCCAAAGCTTGAGGGAGATGTAGCCTGAAGGAGGGCTGGCCCTTTTGTTCTTCTAGTCAAGCCTGCAACTGACAGAATGAGGTCACCCACATGGGAAGGGGAACTTCTTCACTCAGTGTATTGCTTCAAGTGTTAATTTCATCTATAAACACTTGTATTAGTTAGCTTTCCATTACTGTAACAATAATGTACCCCTGTGTAGCTGAGATGATCAGCTTATAAAGAGAAAAGGTTTATCTTGGCTCACAGTTTTAGAGGTGCAGTCTATGACTGGTTGTTTCCACTACTTTTCGGCCTGTGGCCAGGCAGCACATCATGGTGGCAGCAAGTGGCTAAACCATTCCCCTCATTGTCGGGATGTGAAAGAAGGAGCAGAAGAGACAGGGATTCCTAAGACCCTTTCAAGCACGGGCATTCACCTAAGGACCTAAAAACCTTCCTCTGGCTCCACCTTTTGAAGGCTCCACAGCCTCTCAGTAAGGTCACAGGCCTCCTCTGTGATGGCCACTACAGATCAAAGCTGTAGAACACCAGAAAGATACATCCGGAGTGTGGCTCTGGTAAACTGACACATAACACTGATGATCGCACAAGGAAAATCCATGTGGTGTTTGCTGGCCATCGCTGAGATTCTCAGGGGAATGTAAACATAGCACATATTTCAGGCTCAGAAATGGCCCCACCCAGGGAGGAGGCCTCACCTGGCTGTGCAGATAGATGCAGGTGTGCCCAGTTCTGCCAGGGCCCCCAGAGGTCTGCAGGGCTGTGAGGTGCCAGGACTGTTGTCCACACTGGCCCGTGCTGAAGGCTGTCATTTGTTCAGTCCTTGCCAGACTCAGCCTTAAGCACTATGTAGGAAAAGACAGAAAAAGTCCTTCTTTGATTTCTGCAGTGATCCAGCTGAATAAGAGGAGAACTCAGGTGGACATTAATGAGCCTGGCAAATCACCTGCCTTCACAGAACACAGTTTCTTCAATTTTTACCCAATTTCCTCAACACATCCTGGAAACTGACAGGGTGATGGCGAAGAAGTCGTGTGGAAGATCGGAAAAGATGTTCATTTTCCTGCTGGCTGCCTCTTTCCCACAAAGGTCAGTGCAGGAAGCAATCAATTCAGCCACAAGGGGAGTTTTCAAATTAGTCCCCATTTGTCTCGGCATTTTGAAAGATAATGTACCACAGAATGGAATAGAATAGAAAAAATAAATGAGAGAATCAGAGTCCAACTGCTCTGGAAAATGCAGCGGGGTGGAAGGATCCTAATAAGTCAGTGTGTGTCTCTATGAGGTCTTGGATCGTCTGTGCCTTTTGTACTAATTGTCATCAGAAGAAAGGGCTTAAGAAACAGATATCAGTACCATTAGAAATTCACAGCAAGGAAATCCACACCCCAAACACAGCTGCCTCACAGTGGCTGCCCACACAGGCTGGGGATGAAGGACGCCTTCTAGAGAGTCTCTCTCTCTGAGGATGCAACTCTATTTACATCCAGCCACCACCGTGCTAAAACTGCCCAGTGCTTTGCCTCTACCATGACCTGTTCTGGAAAGTTGAGGCGAAGATATACATGACAGATGTAGAACTTCAGCAAAGTTAAAGAATCTAAGCTCACGGGGCTTATTATGGACTACCCACAGAGAGACCTCAGATTGGAGAAGGACATTTGAACTCTCTGAAACCAGCTTTTCCATTCATCAATAAGGAAGGTATTTTAGCTTCCTGTGGCAGCCATAACAAAATACCACAAACTGAGTGACTAAAAGTAACAATTTTTTCTCCCTCATAGTTCCGCTAGAGATACCTAGTCCTTAAGCAAGGTGTCAGCAGAGCCATTCTCTCTCTAAGGATTGAGAGCACACTTCTTCCTCGCCTCTTCCAGCTTCAGGTGGCTGCTGGCATCACCTGACTTACAGCAACACCACTTTACACTCTACCATGACCTCCTCTTTCGTCTGCCTAAATCTCCCTCTCTCTTTTATAAGCATATGTCATTGGATTTAGGGCCCACATATAATCCAGGATGATCTCAAGATTGTTAACTCAATTCCACGAGCAAAGGCCCTTTTGTAAATACATTAGGAAGCCTAGTTTCCAGGCACTGATGCAGATGTTTGGGGGTCCACTTCTTTGCCTCCCCAGGAGGACTGGATGAGAAGGCATGTTCTATAACACATCAATAAGGCGTGTTCTGTTATGACATCCTGTGATCAATGAAAGCAAAGTGGTAGGTGCCAGTGCTATTGCTGAAAGCAATGACAAAAAAAAAATGAATGCAGCAGGCTGCGGAGGACACCTGAGGGCTAGAGATTGGCCAGGTCAAGACTGTGAAGATGTCCTCAAAACCAAAAATACACCTTGAGAACACACAGAAACTCGACATGTGAGAAAACACTACTGCAGCTACTACTCTGAGATTCATTTCCTTGTCGAAGGTATAGCAGAGGGTAGGATGAATACATATGCACCTGGTGACAGGTGCCTGCAACAGGTCCTCCATCTTACTGTTCTCCTGCACTGCAATCCCTTACACCCCTACAAACTGACAGAAGACTTGGCTATCAGGCCACAAATATTACCTCTACCAGAAACCAACCTGGCACTTCCACATAATAATCAGATCTTCCCCAAAAATATGATTTAGGGTTCCTTTGAACAGCAAAGCTCACATTTCCCTATCATGTCACTTTAAATAAACCTGTTCTAAATTATGTGACTCTGAACATCTTTCTAGCTTGCTTTCTATGTTTGCATTATTTCACTCATTCAGTTCTAACAAATGATTCAGACAGTGGAATGGATTTCTTATGTGATACCACAGAAAGCATCCTCTACTGGCTTCCCAAAGCTTGCAGCTCTTGGGGTCTGCCTTCATTCTCCTACTGGACTGAGGACTGATACAATGTATTTATTCCAATGTCCAGTACTGAGTGCCTAGCACAGGGTGGGCACTGTCCTTGGTGCAGAGTTGTGAAATAAACAAAATTCCGTTTCTTTCCTCTAAAATGGTAGCATAGCTCCATCAAGATACAGCCTACACACTTAACCACTTAGAAGTAAAAAGTACTTGTTTTAAAAGTTTTAACATGCTTTAAAATTTATATAAACCTATCTCACTAATACTGTGAAATGTTTTGCTTGATAGAAGAAAACTTTTCTGCAAAAATAATTTTCATATAATCTAAAGGATTAGTAATATATACACTGCTCCAAACAAATGAGAAGTGCTAATCAATAGGTAAACAGAGTTTTAAAACATTTTGTAAAACTCGCGCTCATATTTCAGCTGAAGTTGATCATTTCAGACTTACACACTGGGGTCTGCATACATTTTCTTCTACTTCAACTCTGAATACAAGCTGTAAGGTGTGATGACGACTGTCACTTGGGTCACACTCAGGAAGGTCAGTGCTCTGAGTCCTTCACACTGCATCTCCTCCAGTAGCATAAAGCTTCCCTGTGACATTCGAACATTTTACAGGCCAGCCATACCTGTCATTTCAGCTTTACTTCCTTCCACTCGCTTGTTAAGTACCCTCATTTACCCCCCCCCGTCTCCGTCTCTCTCACACACACACTCCTAGATATGCCACACTAGATACTAAATGAAAACCCATACTATACCAGTGACTAATTGGTCTGAACTTCATTTTTCTTGTCTATGGGGCAAGGGTCATAACAGCTGACTCGATTATTGTTGCACCAAGTAATGCTATGTATACAGTCACACACAGTAGGTCTTCACTGAAAGCCAGAAATCACACCCAGCTCCCAGTCTACACATCCCATTTGATGCTTCCCCTCATTGTGGCAGGGCTGACACTTACATGAGTGACTGATTATACCAGCAGGCCGGCTAGGACATTCGCTCCCTTGCTGACTCTGGTGAAACAGCTGGCCTGGTTAAGAAAGCCCACCTGACAGACTCTGGTCCTCAATGACTGAGAAATGGAGGCCCTCGGGGCAGTGGCTGAGAGGAAGGGTATGAAAGCGCCAGCCACAAGGGTTTCATCGTGGATCTGTCCTCACCTGAGCTGTAGGTAAACACTCACGTGTGTCACCAGCCCCACTGTAAGGCTGCAGGCACCCTATTCTATTGCAAAGATGGCACACCTCACCAGCTGGAAGGAGAAAGAATGCTTGGGGCCAACCTGCCTAACAGTCTCTTCACATGCCTCCACTTCTCAGCTGTATTTAGACTCAAAAAAATCTCCTATAAAGGCTCTCTGCCTTCCTCAGAGTGCACAATCCGCACTTGCCATTGTCCCTGTGACAGTGTGCTCAGATATGAATAAACTCTTGTCTCTCCTTATTCTGCTCTTGGTAAATTCCTTTTAAGGCCCACTTCATACCATCTCTCACAGCACCGAATCCTCTCATGATTTAGTAGGACATGACCTGATTTGTTGCCCGTGCCCCAGGGCTGACCAATGGACAGAGAAGAACCTGCGAGCTAGCACTGCCATGAAGGTAACTACCTGGGAGGAGGTATCAAGACTGCTTTTTTGTATTAGCACAAGCACCAGAAAACCTGCCTCAGACTCCTGAGTAAAACATATGAGTTCTAAGGTACCCATAACAACCAGAACTTGGAGTAAATGTCTATATCCGACTGCATATGTGACAGCTTAGATAGCTCTAGAAAATAGGCCCTCAG
Organism: Heterocephalus glaber; assembly: GCF_000247695.1. The sequence goes on along the minus strand of NW_004624896.1, from coordinate 1,478,900 downwards.
TATAACTATAGTGTGCTTCTTGCTTTATCATGGAAAGAAAAACACACCCTAACCTAGAAGAGAGAGAGAAAGGGCAGCAATGCACAGTGTGTCAGTGAAGAGCAATCACACTCTGGACATGGTACCAAAAGGTGTACAGTTTTAAGCTACAGCAGCATGTCAGGACTGGAAGCCTGGCTTCCCCAGATGCCAGTGCTCAGGTCTGACATCCTGGATGCATTCAGCAGCAGTGAGCCAAGCAAAGACGAGGCAATGTGTCAGTTACCTACGCACACTACTGCCTCTGTCCTCATGTTGATGCAATGTTGTGCAAATCAACTGGACAAACAGAAGAGAAGAGGAGGGAGCGAGAGTAGTAAAAGAATAGAGAAGTTCCCTCCTTGGTCGCTATGTACAATACATTGCTAGTAAATGTCACTGAATACTGGCAGCACTGGCCTCAGAGGGCCAAAATAACAGTATCAATCCAATCACTACCAGGGACTAATGGTTATGACATATAAACGCATAGGATGCTTCCCATGTTGGAGGATCTCTGCTCCAAACAGTTGCCTGGGATATGAGAAAGCCCAGTTTTGACAAAAAACACATTCACTGAATGCACGATTAGACATCTTTTAAGTTAATCGTATGGAAGAAATATAATGCAACAGCCAAGCCAAATCTCCCAATGTTCCAGGAATGTCTTCAGTGGAACCAGACCTTCCAGGACCCTCTGCATGCACAAAGTAGAGCTGAATTATCCAGTGGTGGGAGTCTACGAGGGGCTATGTTTGAGCACAATGACATTAATTAGTAGCTCTTTTTCTCCAAAGTCAGAATCAATTGTGTCCATCCATCATTGAGACATTTACTTTAGTAATTTATTCCAAAGATTCTTAGTTACTAAATAAATGCTTCCTACCAACTCACTCTATTTTTGGCTTCCCAGATGCCTTTAAGGTCCCAGGTTGCTTGAGGCCAAACAGAAACAGGTTCTGATTTTCTCATTTATAGTCATGTATCTCTTAATAATGGGAATACATTCTGAGAAATGCCTTGTCAGATGCATGTTGTCATTGTGTAAACATCTAGAGTGTATTTACAAATAGTGAGTCAGGCTCCCAAATCATTCAGTGGTATAATCTCATGGGACCACAGACAGTTTAATATGCATTATCATATTCTTGTCCAAGTATCATAAACCTTAAAATTTCAGCAAATCCTCCACTTCAATCTGTCAAGCAAGAATATGATCTGACCAAAAACTTCAGACCCTTGGTAGCAAGCATAACTCCATTTTCAAAACATGCAAAAGAAATTTTGTGCATGTAAAACTTATATTCATAGGACTTTTAAAATGAGTTTCAGACTGCAGTAAATAGAAGAGAAGACAGAAGGACAGCATGGAGGTGGAGACCGTGTGGATACAGTCATTTTCAATGATGAAATTTTCATAAGTTGACAGCAGGACACATCCATTGATAATGTTCCAGACAACCCCTGCGTCAAACACACATCCTACCAATGTGAAGTGGCATCCCAAATCGATTTTCTGTCTTTTTATATGGCACTGCAGACACTAAGCAAGGTCCAAACTGCATTTAGGATGTTGCAAAATGTTTTGATTTTGTTTTGTAGAGAAGCTGGTATTAGTGGAAACTGGACATTTTATCTCTGCTATGATTTGAATGTGCTCCCCAAAAGTTCATACACTGGAAATTTTAACCTCAAATTTGTATGTTAATAGCATTTACAGATGGGGCTTTTGTGAGTAATTAGGGTTACATGAGGTCATTACAGTGGGACCCAGATGGTGACATTAATGGCTGTATAGCAAGAAGAAAGGCTGGAGCTAGCGTCCTTGCTCTCTCTCACCATACAGGCCCTCCTCTGTGAAATGATGCAGCAAGAAGGCCCTCACCAGATGCCAGTGCTATGCTCTGGACTTCCTGGACCCCAGAACCATGAAATAAGTAAATCTCTATTCTTCAGAAGTTACCAGGCATCAGACATTCTGTTATAGCAACAGAGAACGAACTAATTAAGATACCTTCCTTTGGGGATGACTTCCCTCCTGGGACATTATATATCCATTGTATATCCTCATCCTCCTTGTTTTTCTTCCATTCATGATGCACTTATAAAAATCCTCCCCTCCTATCTCTAACTTACTTCTCTTCCTACTTCTAACAGTTAGCCTTAATTGTGTCAAATTGATTGGCTTGGGATCTTCCCAAGAGTTTAGTAAATACTTCTGGGTATGTCTGAGTGAGTCATGGACGTATGACTAGAGGTACCATATCTGGTCCCTCAACCCTCCTCTCTGGCATTGCTCTACTTCCTGGCCATGATAAACTAAGCAGCTTTGCTGTCATGCCCTTCTGGCAACATGTTTCTGCATTAGAGCTAGCCAGTGATGGACTGAATCCCCTGAAACCATGAGCCAAATTATACCACTTCTTTAAGTTGTAGGTGTTGAATGTTGTGACCTAGTGACAGGAAAGCTGACTAACAGACTGCTTCTAGGAAGTGCAGCCTGGATTTTCTTCTGATGGAAACAATGAAATTACTAGTGTGATCAGAAATAATAAAAGCAGGCCCTGTCTTGCAGACAGGATGGTACAATATCTAGAGAAAGCACAAATCCACTGGCATGGTTCCAAGCTCTCCATTTTTTCTTTCCTCCACTGAATATGAATGACCAAAGCATTTTATTTTTGTATGGGTTTTAACATGAGTATATATGTTCCACAATGTGATGAAATGGGCTTTACTTCTAAATGAGTTCTGCTTTTCTTGGTCATAATTGTAATGCATCTGTCTAACGTTTGGAAGACTTGGTGAACTATACAGATGGAAACTTAATACATACATAATCCTACTTCCTGGAATAAGTGCAGTTAATGTTTTCTTCTATATCCTGCCCATATTTGTCTTCTATACTTACACATAAACACACCCAGGCACACACATAGGCAGAGAGTAAGTGAAAAAAATAGAGATGGTGGCTATAGATAGATCCGATGCCTGCATTAGTCTAACAGCACACAATTCCTTGATACAAAGAAAAGTAGTTAGACACTTTTAATGCAACTAACTCATTTTATGGATACAGAAACTGAGATTGGAGATACAGAAAGGTTTTTCAGAGTAAGCTGAGTAGGAAGTGAGAGAGGGCCCCTCTACATCCAATGTTTACCCCACTACACCATGAATGTGGAGGATATGTATCTTGTATGGCATATTTAAGTTTGACCTTGAAAAAATTATGCATAAGAAAATCCAGCAGTGTGAATCATTGCAGAATGCATCAGGCTGCGCAAAGTTTCTAAGCAGAGCCAGGGTTCAAGTCACATTGGGCCCAGCAGCTGCTTCATAACACAGAAAGGCAAGCTTGAAAACCAAGACCAGGGGCAACGTGACTTGACCCACAGAATAAGCATGCCTCCTCTCAGTTACTTTTCTGTTTCATTTTGGGGCCTACCTGCCAGAAAGAAAAACAATATCCATCTCCAAGGTACAAGTTTCAGCAGCAGTGCCTGACTTATGTGCTTGCTACAAACAATAGTATGTGTCACCCAGACCACTATCTGTCACCAGTCTCAAAGGTTCAGAGAGCCTGGCAAAGGGAGAGACTACAGAGATTAAATACTGTCACAGTTGTGAGATAAATGCATTAATATTTCTCCCTCCTCTTTCCTTCCTTCCTTCTTTCCTTCCTTTCTTTTCTTTAGTGCTGGGGATTGAACCCAGGGCCTGTGAATGCTAAGCACATACTCTATCCCTGAGCTACACCATCATCCTTCTATTTCTTTTTTAAAGTAGTTATAACTTATCCCCTGCCATGTCCTCGTCTTTCACAATTTCACTAGTATTAATCTCAGTTTCACTATCATATCTATGACTACATAAGAGTTCCTGCTGGTGCATCATGTGAGGAAATATAAAACTGTACCGGTTATCAATTTACGGTCTCTCAGCTCAGAATTCTTTCTTCATTGCTTGTCTCATGAAAATGGATCTGGACCTTTTAGAGGTCTTTCCTTAGTCAACTGGTAGTGAGTTTTGCCAGCAGAAGATGCTGGAGAAGTATTGATAAAGGTTTGCGACTTGGTTCTGAGTGCTCTTGGAGCAGGCACCTGCAGCCAGACCCTTACAGCATGGCTGGCTTCTCCAGCTTCCAGCTCCCATAATACAGTGATATTTCCAGGGCTCAGATCTCACAGTGTGCATGGCTTTTCCAGCTCCAGGCTCCTGCAGCAGCAAGTTTCTCCAGTGTCTGGCTTCTGCAGAGTAGGTAGCTACTGTTCTTTAGTGCCCAGTGCCCAGCAGCTTCCCCCAGCACCCTCCTAAGCATGTTTTCCCCACTGAGACACCTCTGTATGGACAAATTTGCCCAGCAGCTTGGATGACAGATTTCTGGCAAGTTCTGTGGGCCCCGCACCACAGAAGTCTCTCTGTCATCACATGAGCCACAGCCATGACCCTCCCAACAATGTGTGCATTTCACCCTAGGGTGCCTCTGCCTTCAGTGTCTATCTCCTTTAATATACTTCTTTCATCTGCTCGTTCTGTACCCTTCATGTCCCCTTTAGCTCTTATTGGACAGTTCTTTTCTCCAATCCCCTGGTACGGTTAGCAATTCTCTATATTAAACTTTCCATGTTCAAACCGCTGTGCACCTTCTCACTCTTGATTTGACCCTCACAGATACAGGCAGAAAGCTGCTACAGCTCTGCAGATGTCAACCCTACGTAACTCAAAACAGGAAAAAAATCAGCAAAGGGTATTTGGTAGTTGGTAGGATAAAGGAGAAGTCTGGACAGCCAGGCTGAGAAAACTGAGCCACTGTGGTGCCCCTGACCTGCATTAGAGCCCTAAAAGCAGGGCCTAAGACAGGGCCATGGGCCAGTCAGGAGCAGGGACAGAGCATGAGGGAAGCAGGGGAGGAGGGAAAGTGAAGCAGGGGCAAGGTCATACCTGCAAGCACACCGGGCACTGTGGATGATGCACGATACCCTAGAATTACTCCCTCTAGAGCAACTGGGCCTGCTGGACCCATTTCCCAGGCTGGCCTTGGTGTTGGCCACTCTGGAAGGGTGGTACTAAACCTCTCACAGAAGACAACTCCGTGTTCTCTGCAAAGGGGCAGCAGTGAACTCTTAACAGGCCACTAAGGTGCATCTTTCTCTACAATACATCCTTGGACAAGGAAGGAAAGAAACACAGAGCCTCAGTGTGACAGAGGAAGGCACATGTGAAGGAAGACATGGGCTGACTTTATCCAATGCATCCTCCTGACCCAGACATAAACTTCCAGGCGAATGGCAATGACTAGAATCCTTTTTAGCCTTTCTCCTTGCTTTTACACAGATGAATCTATGTTTGTTTGGCTCCAAAGGCACTGAGTCATTGAATGGAGCATGGAATAGCACTGGCTGGAAAGGCAGAGCTTCAGGGAGGAAGATAATTAAGGCAAAAATATGTTCTGGTGTGTTCATGTAATTTCAAGACCCAGAAATATTCATGTATTAGTCCTTTCATTTCCCATGGCTAGAAAGAAACTAGTATTCAAAATCCACCCTAACGTCCCTCCAAATTCAGGCTCATGTTGAAGTCCCTGGTGCGTGTCTACTTCTCCTTGTGGTTTTTGTCTGTCTCACTCACCCGCCACACGCTGTGTTTCACCCTTCTGACATACAGCTTGACTTCAGCTAGGTGATATTCTTTGTTTGCTGCAGATCAAATCTAGGCCTCATACATGTCAGGCAAGCACTGTACCACTGAGCTACATCTCCAGTTCTGCAATATTTTAAATAAATACAAATTTCTTCACTCTTAGAATATGAAGAATTTGACAGGATAAGATCAGAAAAGGGATGGCTCTGAGAGCACGCAAATAAATGCGATATGTTACCTTTTGCAAGATACCGTGGAGTGGGAGCCTGTGGCCCACATGCAGCCTCCTGAATTCTGATCAGACCCATACATCTCTTCCCACTGATTCTGCTTCCCCTCTGTCAGTGCAGCGTGTTCCGCAGTTCTGAAATACCCACTCTGACATTAAAAGGCCTTTCCTTGTAAATATGGGCTTCACCGGCTTTTTTTAAAGTCCTCCAAGTTGGCCTAGAGTGTCCTCTTAAATGCTTCCATTCTGATGATGCCAATCTTTCTTACATTCTGGGAATATTTAAGTTTTAACATAAAACATGATTTAGCATCCCATAAAAAATAATTCTAATCATTCCAAAAATACTTGTGAAGTGCTTTTCTGTTATCTAGGATTTGGCACAATTGTTCTTTCTGACCATTCAACAGCAACTGTTAAGCGAAATTCTATTTTCAACAGCCACAGACATAGAACAAAGGGCCACCATGACTTTGCAAATATGCAGAAGACTGAACACCTAAAACAGGCAACATGTTTGATATGTACAATATGTACAGTTGGTACTAAACAAGGTTTGGATGAACACAACTGTGTGCCACAGTAAGAACTGATAATGCTGTGAAGGTTTAGGAGAAAAAGAGAAATCTTAGGAAAATCTAAAATAAGAATATAAATAACCAAAAGATATTTTAAGAAATCTAATTTTTAATCCTTGCAAATAGTCAATGCCACTTCAGCTCATTTATTTCAGCTACCATTCAGCAATAACACAGGAGTATGCTCATGCAAAATTAGCCATTTTCTGGGAATAGGAGGCAAATGCCACCTTCCTGTACAGAACATTTTTCCCTTTTAAAGTATAAATCCGAGCTGACGTATCCAAACTGCCCAGAATTTTCTCTCTATGAAAACTGAAGTCCACACAATGTTGTAGCTGTCTAGTTAAATTCCCCACAGAAGAGCCAAGTGGACATAAAGACTAAAAAAATGCTGAGGTTACATTTCTACTGTTTTCTAAAGGAAGCATATAAAGTACTGTGGCCTGCTGGGGGAATTTTGGTTATTAACAATGACAACAAGACCCATGGGACTCTGGATTGCTGCTGGGCAGACAGCTAAGTTCTGTTCGGACCTCTTTTCTTGTTACTTCTTTGGGAATAAAAACCTTGTATCTATATCATTTATCAAAACAACACAAAACAGGTAAAGATAATTTAAATTGTCCCTCAATTTCCTGGTAAAATGGTTTGTCCAAACTCATGGGAAGACACGCATGGAAGGAACAGAGACCCATCTGTTACTCAGAACTGCTTTTCGGGGGACCTAGAAAATAAAAAGAAATTGGCCTCTTGGATTCTCACCAGGTCCTCACTGAACACTACCAACCAACCAGAAAAAAATCCACATATTCTTAGAATTTGGTCCTCAATTCTTGCAGTAATAATTTTAACTTCCTATCATCTCAAAATAGATGTATATCTAGCAGAAGATTTTTTAGTGAATCTAGGCCCCACCATGTATCAGCTGAAATCCTCAATCCAGAAGCAACATCCAAGAACTTTCTAAGAATTCTGTTGTACAATTAATAAAGAACCACAACTGTGCGTCCATTTATTCACTGTGTTGCACTCATTCGCTCACTTGCTAATCCTTTCGTTTTGCCAAGCACAAGTACACAACCTTCCGTGAACCTTCCCTCCTGAGGTTTCCAGTTGGCAAAGGCAGGCCATGTGAAAAAAGGACCCAGTCACTGCAAATCAGAGTGAACAACACCTGCCTCCCAGAGACCACTGGGGCACCTGTAACATGGCCCTGAGGCCTTCTCCTAAGGGACAGCAATGGAAGTGTCCTCCCAGGACGAGCGGGGACAGAGCTCGTCCTCCCAGGAGAACTCAGGGAGCATGTCAACTGTCTTCCACAGCAGTCTCCCAAAGACAGACTAGATTCATTCTCCAAGAATCCAGGAGGCAAAATATAAAGTGGACGGAAGTGAAAAGGAGGCAAATTCCAGCTTCATAAGAGGAAATTTTTAGTAATTAGAATAATATAAAATAGAAATGTCTCCTGGAAACACTAAAGCGGAAGCAGGTGGTATTGCTCAGAGATAATGCAGTGAGATTGCTCACAGTGGGCAGAATTGATGTTGAGTCTTCCTCTAGGGCTAAGATAGCCTTTAAGAACCAGCTTGCTGCAGGAATGCAATTTATTCAAGGTTATCAAATAAGCTAGGGTCAGAGCTGGCATTTTAGTTGGCAGGAGAAGTAGTTTCTTTTTATTTTGGAGGACAGGGTAGGAAGATAGAAGATAAAGACATTGGTTCTATAAATCAACTTGAGCATTTTCATTGAAACTGGTACTGATCATAAATCTTTACTGCTTCTGACTGGTATGTAAGAACATTACAATAAGTGCTGAGATTAAACCTGGAAGAATTGTGATCATAATCTGAGGGTATTTGTGCAACTGAGAAGTTTGTTTTCCAATTAAATGGCAAAATCTGGCACTTAAGTTTAACCAAAAAAAAGACAGAGAGAAAGAACATCACCTCAGTGGATCATGGTTTTGTTATAACACATTAAAAATTCTGATCAGCTAGATGGCCAGAGTTCAAAATCCACCCAAACGAATGTTTGGTATGAGATCCAACAGTGTAATTATCTGCTGCCATTGACCACTGGGCTTTCTTGATGGAGTAATAAACTGACTTCACTACACCAGTGAGATATAGACACATGTTTGCTGGGAGCTCTCATCATCACTAAAAGTACACAGTGAGGTCTCAATAAATTGGTCTTTCATTTCTTGCCAGCATAGATACATTTTCTATATATCAACCCTTATTGGGAGAAGAAAATACTAAACACAGGAGAGCCATGGCAAGTTGCCTCCTTTTTAATATACTCCTACTTTGTATTAGGACTCTCTCATCTATTAAAATCAATTGTTCTATTCATGATCTCACTCATTTGAGTTGTATGGAGGCTGTGCACATGCCTTATTAAGAAAAATACAGAGGATTTGATGGCATTTAGTGGTCTCCCTAGAAAATCAAAGTCGTTTTAGGACCAAACAGGGGAAAGATGAAACTACAACCATAACTGCCAGGAGACCACAGAGAGCTCGAGAGGAATATAGAAACTAGATCTATGCTCCCACTTCCTTTACAAAGAAGAGGAGGTTCTGCGGCTATTTTCATTCACACATAATGCTCAGAGGGACTAGCAGAGTAGAGCTGGCAAAGCAACGTTCCTTCCTTGCAACCCCATGCACAGACCCTACTTCTTAGCACAGGGTGCTGGCTACCTTTGGGCAACAGGTTCAGTAGAAGCATCCACTCTATGATCCTCATTCCGTCAAGCACTTAACTCGGAGGGAGGCTCAAAAGCTCACTGAATTGCACTTGCTCGTGAAAACACATACCCATCAGCATTTCAGAAGTGTCTTGTGTACCTTCGGGAGCTGAGTGGAGACCTCGTGGGAAGGGACAGTTTGGCAACATGTGGCAGTGACAGTCTTTGGTCCCAATTTGTCTCCAGGAGCATTTTCCTCAGCACCAGGCCATGGCTTATATACCAGTGGGCAAAGCGAAGCCTCAGCCCTGAGCAGGGGTGGGCAGACAATGAGGAGTCACACCGACAGGCTGCAGGATGCATTCAAACAGGTGCTGTCCACCTCTCTAGCAGCAGAAAGAACAGGACTTCGTCTGTGGAGGACGTGAGATAGACTGATGGTCTGTTTCCTGGTAAAGCTCCTGACTACAAGCGCTTTGATAAGAAATCCCCCTTAAGATCACGTAAATTAAAGTGCACATTAAAAATGTTGTCATTTTTTCACCTCCTGTTTTGTGGCCATATTACTGATAATTTCATGTTAGAACACAACTAACAATTTGTAATTAATTAATAATTAATAATCTGTTCACTCATATTTTAGAGAAAAAAAGCTAGAAGAGAACATTATCGATTTTCAAGAAGCTGTGACTTCACAGAGGTACTAGGAATGCCCATGTTTTGCTACTGTGAAACATAGATACCACCTAAGCAAAGAGCAAATCTTTGCAAAGTCCTGGAGACTGGTGCAGGTTATGTTTTAATATTCTCTGTGATGCCACCTAGTGGTCTACTGTTCTAACTGCATCTTTGTACCATGTCTCAAGGGAAAGGGGCATTTGGTTGCAAATCCTTTCCCTTTCAGTCTTTTACCTCCAGAGCATCTCAAGACTGCTACAGAGTTGGAACACACATCTTCTCTCTTGGGCACTTAAGTTAGGAGTGAAAAAGGGTATCTGAAAAATGTTTTTAAATTTTGTAATTGAGTAAAAGAAGAATGTAGTTGTTATCCAAAGGCTGACTGTTAGAGAATTTTCATCTTCTCAGGATTCATCATTAACATAAACATCTAGCTAACTCCTTCAGTGGAATCAAAGACAAGGTGGCGTTTGTTCACCCATGCTCTCTGTTAGTGTCACCTTTAACATGGATCTAGATGGTCTGAAAATAACCAGACATATTTTCAGGTCATAGTCTTGAATACCTGGAGGCTGTAGTGCTCACAAAATGAAAGGAATGAAAGCGATTCAGCCCTGTTAGGTGAGCTGGTCCCTTGGACACTGTCACTACCACATCAAGGAGTGCATCGCCATGTGTGTAGACAGCAAATGAAAGGGTGCAGGGAAACATGGGTATAAGAATTGTTACAGGGCCGGGGATTTAGCTCAGTGGTTTCTCCGCCTGCTGCGCAAGTACACGGACCTGAGTTCGATCTCTGGTACCAAAAGAAAGAATTGTTACAAAATGGAATATGGTCTTGATTTGGAGATAGGTCTTTGATTCCATGTTTACTGGCCCAAGTTTTCAAATTGTAGTAAAGCTTCAGGTTATCACAGTTCTTGGTAACAATTTAGAAATTACAGGTCTACATAGTATTCTCTTAACTTGGATTTAACCTATAAAATAACCTAACAGTGATGGAGATTGCACTCTGCCCACAAAATTCCATTTTCCCTATTTTCCATAATAGTAGGGTTGCCAGTGGGAAGGAGGTATCTTCCAGAAAGGACTCTGGTCTCCTAGACCCCCAGCAGCTGGCTGTGACCTCCACTCAGTTCTTCCGGGTGTGTCCTCCAGGCCTGGTTCAGGAACTGTGCTTGCAGGCCCTTCCTGGTATTAGAGCAATCTTTGCAGCCTGGCAATGGAAAGGACGGTGCCTCCCACAGCCTCTGACCTTGGTGACAGGAGACCAGAGGAGCCCACCTGCCAGAAAGTCCACCTCTGAATTTTCACATGAGGAATTTCTATATTCTTTAAATCACCAAATTGTTTTAGTTTCTTATTATATATAGCACCTTTGCATTTCCTAACTTTAAAATCATGGGCTAAAATTACTTTCATAGTGGCCACAGGATCCAAAATTCATTTGTGTGGACAATTCATAAATTTAGAGGGGGAGAGTGACAATAGTTGCATGTAGCCTAAAAAAGTTTCCAAAAATATATGCTATAGCAGTAAAAGAGAAACTAAAAAGGCAATTTTACTTTCTACAAAATGGCATAGTTATAGTTGTAGGCCAAACAATTTTTTGAGCTATACCCCTAACGTTTTTTTTGAGACAGGGTCTAAACTGATCTCAAATTTAATGATCTTTCTTCCTGAGCCTCCAGGAGTGCTGGGATTATAGGCATGCATCACCATGCCTGGTTCTAATCTCCATTTTTGATGAAGCCAATGGCCATTCTGTATTCTAACAGAGTAAATTCATCTTAGGAACTTCAGAACAACTGAACAGCATATCAGCACATCTCTAATTGTTCATAAAATGATAGGGATTAGTTTCTAATGTTGCTATTCAATATTTTAAATTTATTTTTCAATTTTTTAAGATTCCATGTGTAAGATTCCATGAGATCATGTGGCATTGGTCTTTTGGTTCTTGGCTTATCTCACTTAACCATGTTGTAGCAAATGACAGAATGTTACCCTTTCATGGCTGAATGCAAGTCCATTGTGTATATGAACACAGATTATGCACTCCTCAGCTGACTGACACATAGTTAGTTACCCATCCTGGGCACTAGTATAGTGCTGCAGCGAGCATGGGAGTAAGACTGTCTTTTCCACACATTGACTTCACTTCCTCTGGATATAAAAGTTCTTTTACAGATTGCAATAGATCAAAACACAGGTTCAAAATCCGACACATAGGTAGAAAAGAGGGGCTCTGTAAATTAATTTCCCAAACTCCAGAGACTCTGTGTCTTCAGGATGAGCATGACACAGCTCACTTCCTGTTCAACAGGTTTCTCTTAGTCAAACTGAGACATCGATGATTCAGAACTCTGCAGAGTTCACACATTAACTGAAAATCAAATTTGGATACTCCAAAATCTTTACCCTCCGTCACATTGCTAAGACCCTGCCACCTGTCATTCCACATAGCACTGTAGAGAGACTGGAAATAGACTCACTGTCGCCAGCACCATGCTCAGATGGAGGTGTGACCTGCATACCTGCACTTCCTGGAAGAAACTGGTATTTCTCTCATTTTATTCCTGCATATTTAAGATATGGATGGTTTGATATCTTATCATTGTGAATCATCACAGGACTCCAAAGACAAGACTTCAAATTCAAAGGCTGGCTATGCAGACAGGACAGATTAGCCTGCTCTGAAATAAGCCCATGGCCTCAGTATCCAACTGGTGGTTATACCTGTATGTTTCTGCTTGGGGAAATAACCCCTTAGAGTCACTGCAAGCATAAATAAGTAAGCTACTCACGGAGGATCTTGCAAACCCTTGTATCATGCAACAAACCTCATTATATAGGCCAGAGCAAAAGTCTCCCCAGTGCTGCAGAAGAGGACAGGTGTAATGACTGTGGTTCTGGGTAAATGCGGACTTCCTTTATTTCTTTGTCACCAGAACCTGTAAGCAAGTAAACTTGGCTTTGCAATGTTTAGATTGAAGGGCAAATATCCTAAGTGACACTAATGCTACTACCTGCCAGCGCAGTAAGACATGGATGGGGATATCATTTTAAAACGACACATTCTACCCATGGAAAGGCATGAGGGGCACATGCAGAGAGACACCTGAGGTGATCTCAGGGACAATACACACCTTCTCCACCTCCAGAATTTTTTGCCCAGAAGGATTTCCAGGAATCACAGATCCAACATTTGGGATGGAGCAGCCCCACAGATGAATTTTTAAGGTACAGGATACTGAACAAACCTCAAGTGACTCCATGATTCCTTAAATTCTTTTGTTTTAATAAATAACAGACGTTCAGTAGTACTTAGGTTCATGAACTTAATTCTTTCCACAATTCTGGTCACAAATCAAATTGGTCCCCAATCAAATCAAATTTCCCTATAAGGTCAACATTGAACCTAATCATCGAATTTGACTAGGTTCATGACTAATTCAGTTTGTGACAAGAATCATGGAAAGAATTCAGTTAGTGAACTGAGGCACTACTGTACTTACATGTCATTTGCCATTTTCCCCTAAAAACCAAAAGCATAAGAAACTTAAGTCATTGAAGCCATCACGTTAATTGGATTAAAAACATTCTCTACAGGAATTACAAAAGCAGAAATGTTTGAATCTTTAAAAATCCATGTGCCTTATGACTCTGGTCCTGACCAGACTTGAGTAAAGGGCCCAATTAATAAATATCTTCATTGAAGGTCTTGGCCACTTTGAGCCCCAAAGGCTAAAGATTTGGTTTGTATTAGGTCACACCCCCATGTTTCCAAGTAGGAAGTGTTGCCCTTGGGATGAGCTAAGAGTCTGGGGTGAGGGATGAGGCCTGGTGGCGGAGCACTTGCCTAGCAAGCATGGGGCCCTGGTTCCATACCCAGGACTGCAAGGAAAAAAATCTGGCCACACACAAAAAAATGGAATCAAGTAAATCAAATACAATATTGAACCCTTCAGGATTGGGCTGGAGTACAGACTTATGGCCACTTGCCGGAGGGTTTATTTTCCTATTTAGACAGTGGGTGTGTGAGCACAATGTCTACTCCAGATCCGGCCTCTTTATCCAATCTTTTGAGGCAAGTAGGGAAAAGCACAGAGGCTGGAAAAGGGGAAATGTGGATATCACTATTAGGCATGTTTTGTTAAGGAGCTGTGAACACATGATGCACGTGGAGGAACTGGGTGATGTGCAGATGATTCCTTCTGACTGAAGTCTGGTCTTAGTGGGAGTCAGTGAAGAAATTAGGAAGAATGTGCCAGAGCCACCCTTGAAGGTGCACTGCACGGTGAGTTTCATTTATTGCAAAATCAATTCCAGCTCTAATGAAAAAACTGACCCACCACCTCTCCCACCCTGCATGTCCAGTGGTTTTCTGTTTGCGGTGGGTTCCACTGCAGGGGAGTTTCATGGACTCACCACTCATGCTGGGCAAAAAGTGCTCAAGGACACAACTTCGATGCTTTCAAGCAGCATCTTCTGGAAATTGATCTCCACACACCATTGCTCATCCTCCTACAAACCATGGAAGACACTTCTCATTCTCTCTACAACCCTTTATGGTGCCGCACTAGTACTTTGAGAGTATCTTTACCAGTCCACAGGCTGAATTTCTGATGCTGATTTTCACTGCAGCACTTGAAACTACCTGATCCAGAAAGAATGAACCATACATACTATATAAATGAGTGATTTTCTTTGATCACTGGTTTGATCATTATTTTCTATGTTTATTTTCTAGTTGATTTTTCACTTGTGAATTTTTAAAAAATTTACTCTCTTGTATTTGTGGAATCAGTGGTTTTCTCTTCTCCTCATCCTCTTGCTGTTCATCTTCCTCCTTCTCTGCATCTTTCTCTTTCCCTTCTTCTTCCTTTTCCTGAAAAGAAGTTTTACTTTGTTCTTAAACTTTTGACAACCTGTAGCATTATCTAAGTTTCTCACTGTTTCCATTCAATTTCCTAAATATATAATTATATAGCTAATAGTGAATATTTTAGAACTAATTTCCCCAGGTTCATGCTACTTTGACCGATCTTAACACCCAAGAAGATGCTATGCTATAAAGGTATTCAGTGAGTATGCCTCTAAAGCAAGCATTAGCAAACTTTCTCCTGTGGAGGGCTAGAGAGAAAAAATGTCGGGCTTTATGGGACACATTATCTCTGTCATGAGTGTTGTTTGGGGGGATCTGTTATGCTATTATTGCAGTTTTAAAATAATACATTAAAATGAAGGTTCTGAATTGATAGATGATTAAAAAGAACCAAGCCTCAAATGCATTTGGCCCTTGAGGTGTAATTTTTCAACCTTGCCGACTTTCACTCTCAGGTTCAACGCTCTTGCTTTAAGATGGACATTCATCTCATGAGGGATCCCTCTCAGGTCCCCCTCAGAGAGGGCAGGGACCCAGGGTTTTGGAGCTGACCCCAGTCACTGAGTGATTCCTCCTTAGTCTCACCGCTTTCATGGATTGCAGGCTGTTCCTTCTCCTTGCACACAAACCCACCTTACAATCCTTATAATTCTTGATATCCACTGAGAATTTTTCAATATAAGATGGTGTTTTTCCAAGTATCATCTCTGAACTGAGAGTACTCTAGTTCATTGTACCAGATGATCCACAGTGCTCAGTTGTTCTTGCTGGGCTTCTGGCCTGGGGCTGCAATAGCACTGCCCTCTTTGCAATGCTGCACCAGGCTTCACAGCCCTGCGAGTACACATGCTGAGAAAAATCTGAAAGCCACGAATTTGATTTGAGCACCATTTTTGTGTGAAATTTCTTGGTAACTTTGTGATTTTCCCCAATGTTGTCGTTTCCCTCTTCTCTTGATATAAGTTTTATCATTTATCTTTTCCCAAAGTCGTCTAATTTATCTAGACATTCTAAATTATTACAATGGGTATATACTGATATTTTCCTCATTTGCTAATCCTTTCCCGAGTCTTTTTGCCCTTTTAGTTTTGTTTGCCTTGATACCAGGTTCTTATACTACATAAACTGCAAAGGGAGTAGTCTCCCCTCAGCAAGAGTTCACAGGCACTGGTTGCTTTGTTGAGGAGCCCCAGGCCACGTGCACGGATTTCCCATGAATTATGCAGACGGTTTTCCCTTTGGCCACACGACAAGGCCCCAGTAGCCTCCACGCCACTGCTGGAGGGCCGAGTCCTTCCTGAGATCATTTCCTATGTGAGGCACAAAAGTGAGGCATCTCCTCTCAAGACAGCCAGAACTGCTGTGCTCAATACAGCTTGGCTATCAGGAGACACAGCATGACCGCTACAGTGTCACTCCTACCAGGCACATTCTTTTTCATGCCCTTCACCTCTTTCAGCAAGAACATAAGGCTAAGTTGCAGACATATTTCAGTTTTTCAAGCCTCTCTAACAGAACACCATAAACTCGGTGGCTTATTGACAATAGAAATTGACTTCTCACGGGTCTGGAGGCTGGGAAGTCCAGTATCAAATAGCCAGCAGCTATGCTGTCTAGCGAGGGCCCATTGTTCATGGATGTTTCTTCCTGCTTTGTCTGCACTTGGTGAGAGGCAAGGCAGCTCTCAAGCTTCTCTCATGAGGATACTACTGCCATTCTTTCGAGCTCTGCCCTCAGACTTATCGCCTCCAGAGGGCCATCACCCTGTCGGTTAGGAGCTCAACATACACATTTTTGGAGAAAGCGTTCAGTAACTAATAGGTGCTGGGAACCAGTGGAAACAGTGCTGGGGTGCAGCTCCTGGCACCCAACACCACAAAAAAAGAAAGCAGTATTTATCTTAACTCATTATTAAAAAACAATGGTCAGTTCATTATAGTTTATCTTTTGACAAACATTTATCCTTTTGGGGGATATAATTTCAATAACAATAAAAACCAATAAATCACATATCCCCTGAAGCTATAAAATGCTGGTTTAAATAGAGATGAAGATCACAGGTCTAGTCATTACATAATATGCTTTGAATCAGGTAGGTCAATAATTGTAGCTTGTCCAGATTTTTCAGCTTTGGAACATAAATCTATACCATTTAGATGAACAGTAAAAAGCAACTGCACTATGGTTATATAACCAACATATACAATTCATATGCCAGGTGCCTCAATGCACGTGGTTACAATGAAGGTTTGTGCATTTACGAGCACAAGTTACCCAAAAGCTAAAAACAGAAATTTGATATTTATGTTCCTCTTACCATATATGATGGACCTATCAGTTTTCTCACATACCTTTAAAACCCATCCAATTTATTCATAATGGATTAAATTTATAAGGGTAAGACCATTATATTGAATGTTATACTGTAAGCATACTAGTTATATAAAACTAATAGTTATCACTTGTAACACATAACACATAGTAACTAATGGTAATAATGTATTACAATTATAAACGATTTCATTATAATTGTAAATTGGTTTATAACTTGTGAAAAATAAGAAGCAATATTATGTAAAATAAAAAGTGTTACAATTAAATAGAAAAATTTTATAAAATAATGTAGTGTTGTACACTTAGAAATAATACACCTGAATATGAAAATAACAAACTCTAGGAAGTCCAAATCTTTGAGCTGTAATGCAGCTGCACCTAAATTACTTTATTTAATTGTTTGAAGAATATAGCTCTTCTTGTCCAGTGACAGTTTTACTATTAGGAAAGCCAAGATCTGGTTGTGAGCCATCTAAGATGTCGTTTCATCCTCCAGCAGGAGGTCAGAAGGGTGTCACCCTAAGGAAGAGTCATCACAGTCCAGGTGAAGGCAGCCAGCTGTGGTCAGTTAGAGACCCTGCAAAGTTACAGCTGTGCCTGCAGAGGACAAACTGGTCTCACCTAGAGCAACAGAGGTACAGGGGATCAGAATAAGAAGGAAATGGCTCAATGCAAATGCATTCTTTCATACAGGAAATAAGGTGTTTTCTCATTAGAGCTAATCTCCCTGTGTGTCCTCAAAGAACAAATGAGTACCATCAGAGTCCATGCCCAGCAGAGATTAAATCTCACTTAAGCATCTGCATATATATAGGTATCACAATTCGCAGTGTCACACATTAAATTTAAACCTTCTTATATCAAAAAGACCCTTGCTTCCTCGCCACTTTTTGGCCTATCTCAGAAGAAGGAAGAGAAACCCGCTTACTACACATCTTACCTAATACACAGCAGGACACATCGCAGCACCTGATGTATGACCTCATTAACCCACATGTGGCTTATCTATGAGAGGGTTTAATCATTATAAAATGGACTCTTGAGAAGGGCAAAGAAGTGTCCTGATGTCACACAGCGGTTAGACACAGCTTTTCAGCCTCCACGCTGTCCCCCCATCCCAATACATATATCACTTATTCTTCTTACTTACAGTTCTTCCAAGGAGTAACTATTAATTTCTGAACCACATGTACCTAACCATTTATGTATATCTAATGTAATTCTAGAATGCATTTGATGGATGTCTGTGCCAACTTCTTAAGTATGGGAAATGGTCAGAGTGATGGTCAATATTTGGGAGGCAGAACCTGACAGAGTTTGAGTGAGATTTGTATTAGTATCCCAGCTACAATCCCCTTGTCCCAGCATCCCTGCTCTGTGCTACGCAGCTACCCCAGTGGTGGCTCTCTGCACTATACGGCGGCTCCCCTCATACACACGTACTATACATTCCAGGACCCCCAGTGGATGTATCAAACCACCAATCACACCAAGCCCTATAAGCCAATGCCCTTTTTACTGTAACTAAGCACCCATCACATGTTGTGGCCACAACTTTTGCAGTTTCAGGTGCAACACCGAAATTAGCATGGCTTTCTTTTTTCTTCTTCACAATTCCATGGACAGAAGACTCATTCCTAGAGAAAAATCTTAGCTACATCTGCATGTGATTTTTTTCTTTTCTTTTTGAATTTATTTATTGAGTTTATTGGTATATTTGAGGTATACCTTATGATCACATTCATCTTTGGGATTTTGTACCCATACATGATAGATCTTGGTTTAATTTTTAGTTTTTCACTTTACAGCTTCTTTGGCACATCATAATTGCTAGCATCATTACTCTTGTCCTTTGTGGCAATTATTAAGTAAAATATGGGTTACTGAAATACAAGCACTGTGACTGCAGCAGGTGATCTGATAGTTCACATAGCAACTGAGTAACTACCAAAGAGGTGGTATATAGAGCCTAGATACTTCGGATGAAGGGATGATTTAAGTCACGGGCAGGAGAAAGTGGGGTGACATAAGGTTTCGTTACACTATTCAGAGCAGCCTGAAATTTCAAACTTATGAATTGTTCATTCCTAGAATTTTGCATTTAATATTTTCAGACCTCACTTTACCACTAGTAACAAAATTGTAGAAAGCAAAATCATGAAGAAGGGAGGAACTACTATAGTCATTAGCATTTAGGTGAATAATTAGTATGCTTCCTGGGAAGAAAGGAAGCTGCTGTTAGAAGTTATAAGATGAGAAACTGGAAGAAACTAATACAAACAGTGCTAAGAGCAGAGAGCTTCAAGATCTTCCAAAAAGACTTTGAAATTATAGGATTACATGATAGTTTGCATAAGCAAAGCTCTGATTTATGAGAGTTTAGGCTGTGGACCAAGGAACCACTTGAAGGTAAAGACTCATGAGAAGCTCGGCTATCTCCTTAATTGGTGGGGAAGGCCTGGTGAAAAATAAAAAAATGTGTGGCTTCCTATTCAAAAACTAAGAATGTCAAGACAGACATCAGAGTGTTAAAACCAATTTGGGGCCTGTGGCCTTGCTGCAGCAAGTCCACAGAGCCACCCTGCCTGAAGGCAGCTGGGCTCTGCTCCTCAGTCTGAAATGTCCCAAGCCACGTCCTTCTCTAGTACCTAAGCGTGGATGTCCTCCTGCAGACCACGTGTCCAGGCCTGTGGCCTGAGTCACCAACTGGCCTGGTTCAGTGAGCAGAGACCCCAGGCACATGGAGGGACACCAGGGGCCAGCTATGAGAGAACATCTGGAGGAGTGACTTGCATCCACTCACTGGGCAGGGGACGTAGTGCAGGAGACAGAACCAGGCAGCAGGCTGGGGGAACCAGGACCCTGTTCTTGGGGCCATGGTCAGACCCATGTCTGGACTGGCTGGAGGACTCTGAAGCCCATGAGACAGCCACAGCCATCTAAGCACAGAAGTCCCATTATTGCCATGGCATTTAACCCGTACCTCTCCGGGAGAGAAATTTAAATTAAAGGCAAGTTTCAGATGGTCTTTTAAAAAAAGATTTCTTTTTAGAGGTGGATTACAATGTCTTTCCTCCCATGGAAAGCTAGAAATGTTATGATTCCATAATTTTGTACCATTAGTGAGATGGTCAGGTCAGGAAACTAAAACCTGCATGTGCTTCTCAGACAGTTAATATCTTGCTTTTTATGAGCTCAGGGACTAGGTCGAAAATTAGAGAGAAGTGAGAACCCCAGTTGCCCTCATTACAATCTCCATGCAGGGACCAAAACCTGGTTCCTGGGGCTGCAGGGCCCTCAGCTCTCAGCCTAGCTACCTAGCAAGGGCCAGATGAGTTCTCTGTCTCTGCACATATCATGCCTGGGTGTCTGGTGACAGGTCTGCTATGGCCTGGCACCTGGAGTCAATGAATGTTTCTCCAGTGATTGCAATGTCTATTGGTCCAAGGCCAGAAATTCCAGATCAGAGAGTGAGCTAGCCTGGAAGCCTTATTGGTGGTGCCTCTTAGGCAGAGAGAAACTGGGCCTCCATGCCCTCTCAGGACACAAGTTCTGCTTTCAGGGATAGTGGACAGGGCATGATGCCCCTCTGTCCCTTTTCCCATTGGGACCTTCCCCATGCCTCCTCCCAGGCTGGCACCCCTCTCCTCTCTCCCTCCCTGAGCCACAGCAGCCCTCCTCATGGACTCTGTGATAGAACTCTACAAGATGTAAACAAGCTATTCTGAACAAATTTGCTCAGACCCCTGCTCACCCAATTTTCTTATTTTCTGTAATTCAGTAATTTAACAAATTAAACCCTCATCTGGTCTTGAAACATTTAGAGAGATGACCTCCAATTAAAATCTAATGGACTGAAATAAAGATAAAGTGTACAATTAAGAATTGTCCCCCAGACAGAAGTGATCCATTCTGACTCCACTCTTAGGCCAGAAACAACTTCACAGTGCTTTTCCCATGAGCAAGTACAATACCATCTTCATCTAGTGTCATCCCATTATCCTCAGGAGCTAAAAACTGTTTCAAAGAGGCTTTCAAAGTATGAATTTGAAAACCCTAAAACTGTGCGTTGTCACAGATATGTAAATAGTGAAAATTTCCTTTCCCTTACTCAGTAAACAGGATGCTGACACAAAGGGATCTGCTCTCGTCTTTTGGCTGAAGTTGATCACATCAAGTACATATATGAGAAGTAAGGGTCATGAATGAATGTATAGTTGATATTTATAACAATCACGATATGAATTTAAGGGCTCCTTAAGCCATGCCAGGGGCACATCTTTTCAATCAAAATGAACCACAGTAATGAAGGCACACATCTGCTTCACTGAGCCCACATGTAACAGCCCCAAGAGTGATATATAGGGCTTACAAAGCCACACATAAATGAATCCCTGAACTTTTAATCTCTCAATAAAGCCAAAAATATAACAGCTACAAGACAAGAAAGTCTCACTGAATACAGAACACTTGATCAGAATGTCCCTTCTGAACACGGCACCCAGGAGGTACTCAATGTGGTAGATTTAAAGTGAATGCAATGTGGTTTCTCTCTGGAGAGGAAGCGGGGATGAAAAATTATGCAACAACAAGGTGAGTAAGCAACTGACCCATATGGCCTCATGGCAGACATGATCTTATAATGTCTTTCACTCTCTCCGAGGATTAAAGAAGAGAGCCACCAAAAAAAAAGATTTTAAATAAGTAATAAACATATAAAACAAAAATAAAGTGTAGCCACAATAGCACTCTCACAGGGGTACTATTTTCCCTGAAAACATCAAATGATTCTATGTATCTGCCTGCATATTGCCTCACCATAGTCTACCTCCAAAAAGAGGAACATAAGAGGTAAGAGTGCTCCACTCCAAGGCTAGAGGGATA
This sequence comes from Heterocephalus glaber, assembly GCF_000247695.1. The sequence goes on along the minus strand of NW_004624896.1, from coordinate 1,456,954 downwards.
TTTTAAAGGCATGTGGCTATTTTCAGAACTCCAAAAAATACTCTGCATATCCAAGAGTAATGAAACCACAACACACTGTGACTTTGAAACCGGAGTTCAAATAATTTGCTACCAATATATCAAAGTCAAAAGAAATGTAAAGAAACCACTTTCTCCTACAAAAGAAAACAAAAGATAGAAGAGGCAGAAGGGTGCGCACATTAAGATGATAAGAATGCATGGGACTGACTGCTCAGCGAGCACAGCAACTAAACACAGAGTAGAGGAAGAGCTCTGGCTGCTTTCATATTGCGAGAGAGTACAGGAATGAGGAAGGAGACACTGAATAAGTTGCAACAACTTGTAAAGGTCTAAGGACTGAAAGTCATGCTTTCCGCCTCTGATCACTCTCACAGAATATCCCTCGGAGGCAGGGACTCTTCAGTTCTTACCCCACGTCCACTGGCTCTTCTGGCACAGCAAACCTAATTAGCACCACCATGTGCAAGAGAAGACACTGGCACTGTGGTCCAAAGCTAGCCAGCATTTCTCCATGCAAAGAGCGGTAATTAGCCCATCAAGGCCCTCAGTTTTGCTGCTTTTAAAATGAATCAAGCCACTCTGCAGAAAATATACTGCCTTCTGGGCTAAGAGGCTCACAGTAAGTGTGGGCCATTGTCTCACTGCACTTGATTCCCTATCTCTGAAAACATGTTGGAAACATTGACATCACAAGTCTTTGAGATAATTATGTGTACATTGTTTGGCATACATTGGGAACTCCCTAGATCCTAGTGCCTTTCTCTTTTTCCTTCACTGAATGTGTATCTGCATTTGATGAAGCAAAACAGCACGGCTGCTGATACCTCTGGATATCCAGCAATCTCATCAGATTTATGGTTTTGTGCTCTGGCTGAAAGCTGCTCAAACTGATTGTTGCCAAAGCACATATCATTTCATTCGTTGTAGACAGTGTATCTTGCAGTAGACACTAGGTGCACTCCAGAGACAGAAAATGGATGAAGAGACCCTGTTAGGCGGTGTGCAGACCAAAAAAGGTGGAGCGAAAGAAACTGGTTTTCTGAGGTCCATTAGACTGGTCACAGCCGTGGGGCGTTCCATCCTTGTCTTGGTTTCCGAGGTTCCAACCAGCCCCCAGCACAAGCTAGTCCAAACAGAACCCAGGAAAAGCCCCTGTACCTGGCTTCTCTCCTGCCCAGGGGACCCCAAGCTGACCTCTGCTCAACCCCGCAATACTCACAAGGTTCATCAAGGGATCCAGAGGAGCCTCTGGCCAAGGCCAAGATCCTGGATAACACCCTCCAGAACTTCTCATCCCATTTCTACAAATAACTCTTCTTTTCTACTTCCTTTTTTCCTCCTTTCCCTTCTTTTCTTCTTGGCAGTACTGTGTTTAAACCCCAGGGCTTCACAGTGAGTTACTTTTCCAGCCTTTTTCAATTTGAGACAGGATCTGACAAGTAGCTAAGCTGCTCAGGTTGGGCTCAAACTTTCGATCCTTCTGCATCAGTCTCTTAGGGTGCTTGATTACAGGTATGTGCCACCATACCTGGTCCACCTCAACTTCTATAATAATCTTCAGTGATTATGTGAATGAATGACTATCTTCATGGCTTTATCACCTTGTTTCCAGAGATCACATCTGCTTTTGCTCCTAGAAGAGGAACTGGCACAAAGACATCTTGTGCAATCCTCAGCTTTATCTCCCTTTCCTGGCATTAGCCCTTGAGCATATGCTCTCATCATGTGTGGGCTGGACCTAGTGATATGCGCCTCACAGAAAGACTAAGGTCAAAATAATGAGATACCACTTCCCAGATTAGCTTACAAAATCTTGCTGCTAGGGTTTGAATGTGATCCCTCAATGTTCATGCATTAGATACTTAATACTAAAAGTTATGGTACACCATAACATCTAAAATTTTCCCCAAAAGTCTTATGTTTTCAGAGATGGGATCTGGTCAGAATAGGTGCATCACTGAGGGAATGACGTAGAAGGATGTGTTGTTGTCCCTGGCTCCTTTTTGCTCTCTGCTTCCTGGCCTCCATGGGTTTAACAACTTTGCTCTACCATGCTTTTCCCCCATATGATTCCTGCCTTGGAGCCAGCCTACTGTGGACTGAACTGTGACCAAAATAAACCTTTCCTCCTTTGAGTTGTGGGTGTCAGGTATTTTGTCCTAGTCACAAGAAAGTAACTCATATGAATTTTGGTGCCAGAGTGAGGCCAGTGCTGTGACTAGATCTGATCCTGTGGTTGAGAAGCCACTGGCCCTGGTATGTAGGAGGATTCTGGAAAGGTTTGGAGATGCCATCTACAGAAGTATTAAAATGTTGTAAGCAGAGATTTATGAGAGATTCTGCTTGGAGCTCAGAAGGTCAGAATACTGATAAGAAGGTAGACAATAAAGGACAGGATCATAAGCTTTTTTTTCCTTTTTAAATTTTTTTGGTGGCTTTGTTTTATTGGTATATTTTAGAGATGCATAATGATTACATTCATCATAGGGAATTTGTACCTGTACATGATATATCTTGCTTTTTTCTTCCATTCCCCTCCACTCCCTTCAACCTCTCTTCCCCTTCTTATTTACAATGAGCTTTTAGTTAGGAATGAGGACTCTATTGACAACTAAAATAGAGGTCATGCATGTTATTTTCTGCCAAAAAAAAACCTGTCTACATTTTTTTTGCCTGTGTCCTGAAACTTAGTATGAGACTGAATTTAAAGATGGTGGACTGATTAATTTGGCAGGGAAAATTTTAAGGCAGCTCAATATTCACACTGTGACATATTGTTGACTGCTTTCAGCCAGATCTACAGTAAAAAACCAGGAGAAAAGAAGAAGAGTAGAATGATTTGAAAAGCTTCAGCCTGGCCAGGAAGGAAGCACTTGCAAAGTTGGGACCTTGGAGATCTCAATTGCTAAAAAGGTTATTAATCACCACTCCAATTATTTAAATACTGGCTGACCAAACACTGGATATTTTTCATAAGTTTTATAAGATAATATAATAGGAAATATAAAAATGACAATTTTATCAAATTTATTCAATACAGGAATTGATTGGTTGAAACGACACCTACTGGAGCAATACTTGGTATAGTCAGAATGTAAACAAAAGTGCTTCCTGAGTGACTCTCTGGGTAAACTGTTAACTGGTTAAAAAGAAGCCAAAGACGTTGCATCAAAACAAGAGAAAAAATGGCTTGAAAGCATCTCAGAAATCTGCAAAACCCCACCCTTCTTCACAGGCTCAAAGATACAAAAGTCTTTCATTTGAGAAGAGGGCCTGTGGACCTTCTGCTTCAAAAGGACCACCGAGGGAATTGCTTGGGAATTGCTTCACTGTGCTTTGCCATCAAGACACCCAGAGGCCTCTGGGGCTGTCATCGAAGGGGAGCAGACTATTGCTTAAGGTGGTGACAGATCCTGGCATCACTGAAGTGGTGATGGTTTCAGTTATGCAAAATGCAAGAGTTGTAGTCATGGAGGCTTGTACCCAAATTTAAAAGGAAGGCCTGGGAGGCTAGAAAATGTGCCCCTGTGAGAGTGATATGTGATGATAAGAGAATGAAGCTGAAGGTGCAGAGGCAACAGTAGAAAGTCGAAGATGCCAGAAATGTACATTATTTGCTGAAGGAAGCCAGAAGCAACTAGCAGAGGCAGGCCAAGAGAGGGGCCAGGTAGGCTGCGACCAGCAAGGCCCTAGGGGCAGGGCCGTCCCAGAGCTTTGGCATGCCAGTCTCACATGACATGCCTTGGGTGCAGGACATGCAGCTACAGAATTTAATGTTTTCCCTGCTGGATTTCATTCTTGCTTTGGAACTTACAATTCAGAACTCTCCTTCAGTCTCAGAGGAGACTTTGCACTTGGACTTTTCAGCAAAGTTGAAGCTGTTAAGACTCTGGTGGCTTACAGATGGACTAAATGCATTTGCATAATGAGATGGCCACGGGCCTTTTGGCAGCATGGAATTTTATGGTTTAGATCTAAAATTTCTTCCTAAAGTCTGTGTTCAGAGGTGGGACCTGGTTGGAAGGTCACTGAGGGCATGACTGGAAGGATATATTCTGGTCGCTAAGCCCTCTTCTGTCTTCGCTTCATAGCCGCCATGGGTTAAACAACTTTCTTCCACCATGCCTTTCTAATGTCATTTCTGACTTAGAGCTAGAAAACTGCAGACTAAACTATGACCCAAAATAAACTTCTCGTTTAAGTTGCAGGTATTTGTTTTTCTTTTTCCTAGAGACAGGAAAGTGACTAATAAACCGATGCAACAATGTTGAAAGGTGAGACCTTTAAAAGGTAATTAGGTCATGAGGCCACTGGCTTCATCTATTTTCTTGGGATTTGGGGTTGGTTTATATATCACTGGAGTGGGTTCCTGATAAAAGGACAAATTTGGCCTCTTCCTTTCCCCTCTTTCTCTCTCCTCTTCCATCAAGTACACTCTTACTGGAGATGGAAGAAGATACTTCCATCTTCTGACATGGGATGACTCAACAAGCAGGTCCCTTGTCACATGCAGACCCCTTGACAGTAGGCTCTCCATCCTCCAGAGCTGTAAGAAATAAATCTGTTCGTTGTATACTACCTCGTCTCTGATAAGGTAGCATAAAACAGACTAAGACACTTTCTTAGCTCTCTCCCTCTCTGTGATAAAACCAGATATCCTGTGGGGAGGCCAGATGGCAGGAGGTTAAATTAGCGAGGTCAGGCAAGCCCTGCCAGGAACTGCAGCTCTTAATCCAACAGCCTAGGACTAATTCTTGGTAATAGTCATGTGAGTGATCCTGGAAGAAGCTTCTCCCCATGTCAGGCCATGAGATAATCACAGGCTCAGACTTGGCTCCATCCTGGGGTGTTACCAAAGGGCAAGAGCCAGTCAAGCCAAGTAACCCTTCCGACTAGGTGCTGTAAATCTGCTTTCATGTGGAAAGCTAGTTTATTTCAGAGATCGATTACATTCCATGGAACATTAGTGACTCCATTTTGATTTGGTATGGACTTCCATGGCCAGGTGCAGTGGCCTACATGCAATGTCTATAACAAAACTGAAGTGCATACCCCTAAATGGATTGAGAAATACATACTGACATCAAAACAAAAGGGAAAAATATTGTAAAGAAACTAAAAGCCCCACCAAATTTGGTCCATCAAAAATCTTGCCAGGGAGACAGGGATTTAGCTCAGTGGTTCTGCCACCTGCCTTGCAAGCAAAAGGTCCTGAGTTCTATCCCCGGTACCAAAAAAAGAAAAAAATCTTGCCAGGGTGTATTTCATTAGAGAGCTGGTAGATATTAGAATTGGGCTAGAAAGATGGCAATAATTTTACCAGGAGGGGAAGAGCTTCCAGAGAGATAAAGGAGCATGAGCAAGTTAGGTTCAGCTCGAACAAGAGGCAGTCATAGAACAACTGCCCAGGGCCAGTCACTGAGCTAGTGACTGGCAAGGCAGCTGCAGGGTCCTTGTCCTGGATGGTTTCCTACCCAGTCCAACACAACACAAAGCCTACAAACAGTAAAGGGACACTGATACTTGGTAAGTGTCTGGAATGGTCTGCACCAGGCTTCATGGTCATATTGGTGTGAGGCCCCTGTCCAGCCTAGGGTGATGAGAAAACCCTCTCAAGAGAGTGCCTGACGGAGGACTAGTGGGCCACAAGAGCCATCCAGACAAAGAGTTGCGCATTGAGCTTCAGCCAAGGGACAAAGTTCCAGGTACACTGTGGAGATTCTGATACCTGTGGCATGGAGTCTGGAGCCTTGCCTGGAAATAACAAGAGTGCTAAAGGATGTGAGTAGCAACTGTGAGAAGGAGCCAGAACCCCCTCCCATGGTAGAGAAGACTTGTTGTGTGTCAGATGTGATGCAAGGAAGGAGAGGAGCCAGGGATGATGTCAGGGGAGAGTGAGGCAGCTGAAACGCAGGCCCACATCAAAGGAACAATGAGGCATTCTCATAAGCTTCTGAGTAGAGGGCTGGCAGGCACCCCTCACCTTCTCCACAAAGTGGCCCAGAAGCCACATCAAGGAGGGATGAAGATGTGTCTGAAGTCAGGGAGTGGCATGAGGTGCTCCTGTGTGTTGGGTCACCAGACTGCAAAGTGGGTCCCATGCTAAGGAAGTGAAGGCTTCCTGAGGTGTGGAGACAAGGTTCCAGCTCCCTCCTCCTGCTTGCATCAGAGAAGCTCCCACTTTCATCTGCTTTGAACACTTCAGTTTTTAATAATTCTTAGAGCTGACAACAGGGATGGATGTGGGAAGGTTCTCTGCTGAAATTCTCTGGTCCAAGGGAGAGATGATGATGACAGTGGAGGCACAAAGTGGACCCATTCGGACCCTGCCCTGCATCAAGCTGAGTCACCACTGTGCTGTGTCTCCTCATACACAGATGGCCTTGGAAGTAGCTCATTCACTGAGGTACCTTTGATTCTCTGCCTCAGTTTGCTCTGAAAAAATCAAACATAAGTCTCTGCACAGAATATCTATGCTGCCTCTGAAACAGGGATGTTTTAAAGGATGTTGTCCTTCCTTAATTCATATGAAGACTTGTCAGAATTGTTCCTGCTCCACTTCAGGTACCAGAACACTCCAGCAGGGAGGGACAGTAATGGCCGCGCTGGAGGGCTCCACAGTCCTGGGACTTCTTGTGCTGCTGTCTTCCTGGAAGCTTAGGGATCAGATTAGAATAAAAAATTTATGTAGGTAAAATTACTTGGCCAGCACACTTGGTGATAAGACACATGTGGAAAGTAAAGGCACTCTATAAAAGATAATCCCAAATTGTTGTCATTTGTTTCCATTAATCTTACTTTGGATTGACACATAATATTTATACAATGCTATGGCTTGGATCTAAAATGTCCCTCAAAAGCTGTATGTTAGGGGTTTGGCCACTAACCTGTGGCACTACTGGGAGGTGGTGAAACCTTTAGGAGAGGGCTTCTGGTGGGAGGACATGAGGCCACTGGGGCCAGGTCCTTAAGGAGGATATTGGGACTCAGACCCTTTCTCACTCTCTTTGCTTCCTGGCCACCATGAGGTAAGCAACTTTGCTCTACCATGTTCTGCCTCACCATGACCATGGACTGAGACCTCTGAAATTGTGAGCCAAAATAAACCTTTCCTAGAAAAGGCACAAATCCATGCAATTAAGAATGAAAAAGGTGAAGTCACAACAGACCCAATGCAAATCCAAAGGATCACCAATACTTACTTCGAGAAACTGTGCTCCAATAAAATGGAAAACACAGAAGAAATGGGCAGATTCCTAGATACATATGAAGTGCCAAAGTTAAATGAAGAAGATACAGAAATTCTAAACACCCCAATTACAATGAAGGAAATTGAAAATGTAATAAAAAACTTACCAATGAAGAAAAGCCCAGTCCTGATGGCTTCACTGCTGAATTCTACAAGACATTTAAAGAAGAACTGATGCCATTACTCTTTAAACTCATCAAGGAAATTGAAAGGGAAGCAATACTTCCAAATTCATTCCTGGAAGCAAGTGTGACTTTGATTCCAAAACCAGGGAAAGACCCAACCCTAAAAGAGAACTACAGGCCAATCTCCCTAATGAATATAGATCCAAAACTCCTCAACAAGATACTGGCAAACAGAATACAGAGGGTCATCAAGAAGATCATACACTCTGACCAAGTTGAATTTATCCCAGGGATGCAAGGTTGGTTCAACATTCATCAATCAATAAATGTAATACATTATGTAAACAGAGTCAAGGACAAAAACTATATGATCATCTCAATAGATGCAGAAAAGGCATTTGACAAAATCCAACAGCATTCATGATAAAAACCCTACAGAAAATTGGAATAGAAGGTCTTTATCTCAACCTGATTAAGGCTATCTATGAAAAATCAACAGCCAACATCATACTAAATGGTCAAAAACTGAAAACTTTCATGCTACAATCAGGAACAAGACAAGGATGCCCACT